>PVKV010022591.1:0-35039 GCA_004027835.1 Alouatta palliata | reverse complement strand
ATGTCTAAGAAATTGTGAGACTGAGTTCTGTATTCTGGTGAGTAAATGGGGTTGCCTCCCAGCTTCTCATAAGACTCACAGTATAACTAAACATGATATATGAGCTTTTGCCTTTTAATTTATCAATCTCTTAAAGAGAATCCAGCTTTATTACTATTAATATATGATCAAACTTCTTTTTTGCCTTGGAAATAATGGACAAAGGGAAATACCGTTAATTCATGAATAAAAACTTTGCAGAAAATTAGACAGTGTTTAATTTTTGAAAACTTCCCTCTCTATTCAGTAGATACCACCTACTGTTGGATACGTATACTAGGGAAATTTTAAAATTTGGAAATGCTGGTATCTCACATTGTAAATTTCTAAATCCTAGAAAGAAAAGCGTATAGTGCTTCTGAATATAGAGAAGTTCCATTTAAGGGCGAAGTTCCCCTTGTAGACATATCAAAATATTACAAATTCTAAACTGAGACTTAATTCTCAAATGTGTTCTACTTGTTCTAAAACAATCTGTCCACAAATATAAAACTATAAGTAATAAATTGTTATTTTCACACTATGGGAATCTAATGTGAAAATGTATTCTATGAAAATAATTTTTTAAAAAATAAAATATGTAATAAAAATGTATTCTATGATTTTATATATTAGCTGTCACTAGTTTTATTGATTAGAATTAGGTGTCTGTTGCATCTGCAGCATGAAAACAAAAGTGAGTGTTTAAATTTCCTTCTGGGGCTTAGCAGTTAGGTAAATCAGACACAAAGTACTGGAAAACAAAAGGACTTACAAGTTATAGGCAGAAATATACCAAGTATAAATAGTTTGGTATAAATACAGTATAAGATTTAATAGTAGGAATAAGAATTATGTCCAGATTATGGTGTTCTGTGAATACCAGCCTTTGGAATTCAAATTCTATTCTGTGTGTATTTAGTCTGGTCTAAGAGTTGATTGTAAGGCATGATGCTTTCTTCTAACAATATAGAGTAACTGGGACTTAGCACATTTCACTCACCAAGGACCTTACTGGGAAGCTGAGGCAAATGAAGAGTATGTGTTCATGAATGTGTACTAAGGGTGAAAGACATGCTCTCCTTAATGTGCCTGTGGTCTTGTCGGAGTCTCAAATGTGCATTAAGGGTTTAGGAAGAGGTGATTAATTCTGTTTTGAATTGGGTAAAAGGTTTCAAAAGGCAGTGATGCCTAAATAGCTGTGGCACACCAACAGATAGTGGTGGTGGGACCAGTCCATCCTGATGGGAGAGAATATATAAATATTATTCTGACATTGTTTAGAATTGCTGGTGCTTGAGGATGGTAAAAAGCAAATTGACTAAAAGTCAATTGTATTGTTTTAAAATTCTCTATAGACAATGGATCCCCTCCCCACCTTGTAGTGTCATTCCTTCCCTCCCCTAGCTCTCAGTATGCCACTGCTGCAGAATGGAGTGATGAAATGGAGTGTTCTATGAAGTCAAAATGGGGATGGCAGTGACTCTGGACAATATGGAAATCCTGTAGCTATCTCCAATACCATCAGATCTAATACCATCAGATCCTAGATATAGAAGGCTGTCTAGTGCTAATAAGCTTCATTAGATGGTGAACAGAGAAGTTTGAGTGGAGGCTGGTTGGGTACTGCCTCCCCCATGTCCCAGGTGGTTTGGTCATTAGGGTGGAGCTGAGCTGTCTTTGGGAAATCAGTAGGTTGCTATGAGCTGCTAGAAAATGAGGCAAGATTCAGGAAGGGTGCTGTGGCTCATGCCTGTAATCTCAGCACTTTGGGAGGCTAAGGCAGTAGGATTGCTTGAGGCCAGGAGTTTAAAACCAGCATGGGCAACATAGCAAGACCCTGTCTCGACAAAAATACAGTCAAACAAAGAAACAAAATGATTAGCCAGGCATCATTAGCAGTGGCATGTACCTGTAGTTGTAGCTACTTGGCAGGCTGAGGTGGGAGAATTGTTTGAACCCAGGAGTTTGAGGTTACAATGAGCTATGATCACACTACTGCATTCCAGCTTAGGTGACAGAGTGAGACCTTGTCTCTTTAAAAAAGAAAAAAAAAAAACAAAAAGCCAAGGGCTAACAGCATTAGCAGTTTCTGAAGGTAAGCAGGACATGATCGGAACTGCGCTTTAGAAATAATTTGGGTTCCATTAGGTGGGTTAATAAGCTAGAGGCAGAAGGACATGTGAGGGAATAGAGACAGAATAAAGGGCCTGAACTTTGAGAGTAGCAGTGGAGGTAGGAGTCAATCTCAAAAGGTACTGTAGAAGTCAAAAACATTAATTTATTCATTTGATAGATACTAATAATCAGCACTGTGCCAGGTACCTTGGATAAAGATAAAATTTTACCAGCCTTTGAAGGGAATTCATAGTCTAATTGGGGCAGCAGAAGAATGATTGCAATACAGTGTAGAAAGGGCAGTAATAGTGAAGAACATCATGTGCTATGATGTAATAAAGGGCACAGTAAGAATTTGCCTGCAAGTTTCCTGGAAGAAAAGATTTGTAACCTGGGTTTTGAAAGATAAGGAGCTGACAGTGGCCAGGGAAGCTGGGGTGAGGTGTGGGTTGACTGGAGGATGGCAGATCAAGCAAAAGATGATATGTAATTTGGCATGACCCAGCAGAGGGAGGGACTGATTGTAGAGGACCCTATGACCCTATATGCCATGATAAATAATTGAGACTTTATAATTTTTTTTGATGCAGGGTGTGCCTCCATGGCCCAGGCTGGAGTGTAGTGGCACAATCACAGCTCACTGCAAGCTTTGCCTCCCATACTCAAGATATCCTCCCACCTCAGCCTCTTGAGTAGCTGGGACTATAGACACATGCCACCATCCCTGGCCAATTTTTGTATTTTTTATAGAGATGGGGTCTTGCTCTGTTGCCCAGGCTGATCTCGAACTCCTGGCCTCAAGTGATTCAACCACCTCAGCCTCCCAAAGTGCTGGGATTTCAGGCATGAGCCACACTGTGTCTGACCTGAGACTTTATCTTGATAGCAATAAGGAGTCACTGAAGACTTAATTATGCAAATGGCATGATCCAATTTTTATTTTATTTTATTTTATCATTTTTTTTAGATGAAGTCTTGGTCTGTCGCCCAGGGTAGAGTGCAGTGGCACAATCTTGCCTCACTGCAACCTCTGCCTCCCGGGTTCAAGCGATTCTCCTGCCTCAGCCTCCTGAGTAGTTGGGATTACAGGTGCCCACCACCATGCCTGGCTAATTTTTTGAATTTTTAGTAGAGACAGGGTTTCACTGTGTTAGCTAGGATGGTCTTGATCTCCTAACCTCGTAATCCGCCTGCCTTGGCCTCCCAAAGTGCTGGGATTACAGGCATGAGCCCAATTTTTATTTTAAGTAGGGTTTTGCTGACGGCTATGTGAAGTATGGAAACAGATTATTTTAGTGACCCAGAAAAGAAATAATGAATTGTGAAAGCAATTGTAGCTAGAATGAAGGAGAGAACAAATTTAAGAGATACTTAGAATTTACAGTCAATGAGAGTTATACTAAGATGTAAAAGCTTGAGTGAGGAAGGAGCCTTTGCTCAATTTTTTATTATAAATAGGTGGGAGGTAGTGTCATTAGAGAAAAATGTTGAAGGAAAATTTGATACAGTGGTGGAATCAGTAACTACTGAAGATTTGGATTTGTGAGACAGCTAGAAAGAGAGAATTTGTAGACTTCTATTTTTGGCAATATGGCAGACTCAATTTTAGAAAGTATTTACTTTGATCTGAAGCCTGTAAGAATGTTAAATAAGAACACCTTTAAAAATTTTATTTATTAGGCCGGGCGCGGTGGCTCACGCCTGTAATCCCAGCACTTTGGGAGGCCGAGGCGGGTGGATCATGAGGTCAAGAGATCGAGACCATCCTGGTCAACGTGGTGAAACCCCGTCTCTACTAAAAATACAAAAATTAGCTGGGCGTGGTGGCGTGCGCCTGTAGTCCCAGCTACTCAGGAGGCTGAGGTAGGAGAATTGCTTGAACCCAGGAGGCGGAGGTTGCAGTGAGCCGAGATCGCGCCATTGCACTCCAGCCTGGGCAACAAGAGCGAAACTCCGTCTCAAAAAAAAAAAAAAAAAAAAAAAAAAAAAAAAATTTTATTTATTTATTTATTTGAGACGGAGTTTTGCTCTTGTTACCTAGGCTAGAGCGCAATGGTGCGATCTCAGCTCACTGCAACCTCCGCCTCCCAAATTCAAGCGATTCTCCAGCCTCAGCCTCCCGAGTAGCTGGGATTACAGATGCCCACCACCGTGCCTGGCTAATTTTTGTATTTTGTATTTTTAGTAGATATGGGGTTTTAGCCATGTTAGCCAGGCTGGTCTCAAACTCCTGACCTTAGGTGATCTGCCCATCTCGGCCTCCCAAAGTGCTGGGATTTCTTTGGTCTGGTTCCAGAGGATTTCTTTTTGTCTGGGGACCAGGCCAAAACATATTTAGTTTGCAAAAAGAAATCTTCTGGAGGCAGACCAAAGTAAGTCTGCAGTTAGGGAGGTAAGCAAGTACTTAGGGTATCAGTTACCCTAAGAGCATCTACTAAGCAGGTGGCCCAGAGTTCTAGTCTTTTTTTTTTCTGAGACAGACTCTCACTCTGTTGCCCAGGCTCCTGTGCTCAAGTGATCCTCTCACCTCAGCCTCCTGAGAGTAGCTGAGATTATGCTATCATGCCTGGCTAATTTTTTTTTATTTTTAGTAGAGATGAGATCTCACTTTGTTACCCAGGCTGGTCTCAAACTCCTGAGCTCGAGTAATCCACCCGCCTCTGCCTCCCAAAGTGCTTGGATTAAAGAGGTGACCCACCGCGCCCGGCCAGATTCCAGTTTTAAGAAAGTGGTATATGGGGCAGGAGCAAAGCTTTGGGCTCAAGCCAGGGTGTTAGATTGAAGATTCCCCTAAACCAGGAACCATAAAGAGTTTACCCTCAGAGAAAGGGTGAATTAGAAAAAATGATATTTACCTGAAAAAGCAGAGAGCAGAGTAACGTGTGTATCTTGCCTTGGCTCAGGTTGGAGGAAAGAGTCTCTTCTGAGAATATGTGGCCTCATGCCAGTTTGGAGTCTGAGTTCAAGTTATCTGCATATTTAAAAAGACTGCATGCTGCAAATTTAACATTTACCTAGGTTTGTAGGGCATGGAAGTAAGCACAAATCCTCACCAGAGAGGAGAGGTACCCCAACACAAGCTTCAAAAATCCCCGCAAAGTTCCAGTGAACGTGAACTGTCAGCAAAAATCACAGTACAGGAATGTCCTCAACAAGAGTCAGCACAAATAAACAGAACCACACCCACAAAGAATTAAGACCTTGGAATTTTCAGATACACATTATAAACATAAGATGAGATGTAAGTCTCAGCCAGTTTTCTGATCAGGGATCAGAAAGTCTTTGGAGACTGGTATATACTTGATGTTATTGTCTCAATCCATAGAACCTTGGAAAGTAGATGTCTACTTAGTTTTTTTTTATCAGGTTTCTCCTCTAGACACCTGATAATGAGTGTCAGGTCAATTCTCAGTGGGGCTGGATATTCAGTTTCTAAGGCCTAAGCACCACTGTGAAGCATGTATCCATGGCTATGGGTTTAGAGGTTAACTATCTATGAGATTAAAATACCCCAAATGGTCATTTCTATTGTGGTTCTAAGTCCTTCATCAGTGTCTCTTTCTAAACTAGTCTTCTAGGCCAGGTGTGATGACCCACGCCTGTAATCCCAACACTTTGGGAGGCTGAAACTGGCAGATCACCTGAGGTCAGGAGTGTGAGACCAGCCTGGCCAACATGGTGAAACCCCAACTCTATTAAATACACAAAAATTAGCTGGGCATGGTGGCGTGTGCCTGTAGTCCGAGCAACTTGGGAGGCTGAGGCAGGAGAATCGCTTGAACCTGGGATTCAGAGGTTGTGGTGAGCCAAAACCTGACTCTGTATATAAACTACAAAAAAAAAAGCCTTAGGCCGGGCGTGGTGGCTCACGTCTGTAATCCAAGCACTTTGGAGGCCAAGGCGGGAGGATCACCTGAGGTCGGGAGTTCAAGACCAGCCTGACCAACATGGTGAAAACCCGTCTTAAAAAAAAACAAAAACAAACAAACAAACAAAAAACAAAAGCCTTAACAAATACTAATGGGTATCACACAGAACGACTCAAGGACAGACTTCAAGATGCAAGATGCATCTAGTACTTGCCTCTTCCACCAAGAAGATCCAAAATAACGAGCAATAGGTCATCTAAGAGAGAACACGGAAGTCAACAGAGAACTAATGCAAAATACCAGTGGCAAGGAAGGAGGGGGAAGCAAGAAGTCTGCTCAGCTGGGATCTTCTGAGAACCTATAGAGGCTCCCTAATATGGAGAAAGGGTAAGTGAGAGACCTCCAAACGTCCACATTCCCACCATGGTGCCCTGCAAGCCTAGCTATAGGAGAGTCTGTTGACCTTTGAGGTCCCTGAGACTAATATGGGGAGCTGCTCAGAAACCACAGAGGTTGCTCACGCTGAGTCCTACAAACTCCCAAGTCCTTAAGCAGCGGCAGCATGGCCTCAATTTGAGATCTCAACCCCCAGCAGGTTGAACCCTGCCTTCGGGCCCAACAGCCCCTGCATCTCCACATCCCTGGAGCTCCATTGACATTCCCTGTCCTCAGCTGCTTCCCATCGAAATGCAAGCAGGCTTTTCAGTGCTTTTGTGGCAATCTCAGGATATTCTGCCTTGACTTTAATCCAGAATGTATGGAGATTAGAAGTTGTCTCAAACATACTTTTAAGGCCATCGTTATTTGCAAAATCACGCAGTTGATCCTCTTCTAGCATAGACAAAGTCGATTCACCTGGCTTATCCACAAATAGGTTACGGATCCATTCCTTCCCAGTTTGGAGGTCTTTAGTTGTTAGGAAGTAACTCTCTACGAAAAAAAAAAGAAAAAGAAAAAAAGGAAGTAACTCTCAAACTCTCTTGAAAGCTGAAATAGATAGATTTTTTTTAAAAGAAAGAAAAGAAAAAAGAAAGAGAAAGAAGGAAAAAAAGAGAATGAAAGAAAGGGAAAAAGAAGAAGAAGAAGAGGGAGAGAGAACGGGAATCTTGCTCTATTGCCCAGGCTAGAATGCAGTCTAAAAATGGGTATTGAAAAGCTCTTTTATACTACTAATTGTGTTATACAATGGAGACAGGAAGGAATAAGGGAGGAAAATAACAAACAGCCAACCAATATTTCATTTAAACTAATGAAATGCTATGCAATTGCTGGGGAGTAATTTACTCCCAACCATGTGGTCAATTTTAGAATAGGTGTGATATGTTACTGAAGAAAATGTATGTTTTGTGGATTTGGAGTAGAGAATTCTGTAAATGTTTATTAAGTTTACTTGTTCAAGGTCTAAGTTCAAGTCCCGGGCATCCTTGTTAACCTCCTGTCTCATTGATCTGTCCAATATTGACAATGTAGTGTTAAAGTCTCCCATTATTATTGTGTGGGAGTCCAAGTCTCTTTGTAAGTCACCAAGAAGTTGCCCTATGTATCTGGGTGCTCCTATATTGGGTGCGCATAGACTTAGGATCATTAGGTCTTCCCGTTACATTGATCCCTCTACCATTATACAATGTCCTTCTTATCTCTTTTGGTTTCTATTACTTTAAAGTCTATTTTATCAGAGACGAGAATTATAACTCCTGCTTTTTTTTTGCTCTCCATTTGGTTGGTAAATCTTCCTCCATCCCTTTGTTTTGAGTCTCTGTATATCCTTACATGTGAGATAGGTCTGGATGCAGCTTACCAATGGGTTTTTTGGAATGGCTGATACTGGTTGTTCCTTTCTGTATATAGTGCTTCTTTCAGAAGCTCTTGTAAAGCAGGCCTGGTGGTAATGAAGTCTCTGAGTACTTGCTTGTTTGTAAAAAATTTTATTTTTCCTTCACTTATGAAACTTAGTTTGGCTGGATATGAAATTCTGGGTTGAAAGTTCTTTTCTTTAAGGATGTTGAATATTGGCCCCCACTCTCTTCTGGCTTGTAGGGTTTCTGCTGAGAGATCTGCTGTGAGTCTGATAGGCTTCCCCTTGTGAGTAACCTGAGCTTTCTCTCTGGCTGCCCTTAGTATTTTCTCCTTCATTTCAACCCTGGTGAATGTAATGATTATGTGCCTTGGGGTTGCTCTTTTTGAGGAATATCTTTGTGGTGTTCTCTGTATTACCTGGAGTTGAGTATTGTCCTGCCTTGCTAGGTTGGGAAAGTTTTCCTGGATAATATCCTGAAGAATATTTTCCAGCTTGGATTCATTCTCTTTGTCACATTCAGGTACACCTGTCAAACGTAGATTAGGTCTTTTCACATAGTCCCGTATTTCTTGGAGATTTTGCTCATTCCTTTCTACCCTTTTTTCTCTAATCTTGTCTTCTTGTTTTATTTCATTAAGTTGGTCTTCGACCTCTGAAATCCTTTCTTCTGCTTGATCAATTCGACTGTTAAAACTTGTGCATACTTCGCAAAGTTCTCGTATTGTTTTTCAGTTCCATTAATTCACTTATATTCTTCTCTGAATTGTCCATTCTCATTAACATTTCGTCAAACCTTTTTTCAAGGTTCTTAGTTTTCTTGCATTGGGCTAGAACATGTTCTTTTAGCTCACAGAAGTTTCTCATTATCCACTTTCTGAAGCCTAATTCTGTTGATTCCTCATATTCGTTCTCGATCAGGCCTTGTTCAATTGGTGATGAGGAACTGCAGTCCTCTGTAGGAGGTAAGGCATTCTGATTTCGGGTGTTTTCAGCCTTTTTGCGCTGGTTTCTTCCCATCTTTGTGGATTTATCCACCTGTCGTCTGTGTAATTGCTGACTTTCAGATTAGGTCTCTGAGTGGACGTCCAGCTTGTTGGTGGTAAAGTTTTTTCTGTTTCTTAGCTTTCCTTTGGCGGACGCCCCTCCCCCACAGAGCTGGACCTTCCCGGGTTCAGCTGTACTTGCTGTGAAACTCTCAATCCTCAGCAGTTCCAATTGCTGTTTTTTTTGTTGTTGTTGTTTTTGGGGGGACCAGCCTTCCCCTGCGGTGACCCACTACGCCGACTGAATCAGCGGCGTTAAGATTCGTGGCGCTTTTCTGCCCAGGAATCTCCCAGTCTAGTTCCCCTTCAGTCCACTTTTCAGTCAGCTGAATGGGAGACTCTGCCTTCCCGGAGCTCCAAACACCAACCAAAAGGGTGCTCAGTCCCGTATACTCTGGACTGAGAACTGCCGTGCCAGGGCGCCTGCAAAACGGCTGCGCCAGCCAAAAGAGTCGCGCTGGTGACCCGTGAGGCTCCTCCGCTGGGAATCTCTTGGTCCATGGGCAATAAAAATTCGTCTGAAAGTGTGGCGTCCACTCACTCTCTGCGCTTTCAGTGGGAGCTACAATCCTGAGCTGCTGCTAATCGGCCATCTTGGATCTCTCCAATATAATCTTTTTATTATAAATGGGATTTAAAAAATTATGCTTTCTAACCTACATCACTTAAATATTGAAGTGAAATTATTTTTATGGTTGTATGTAATATTTTGCAATGTTGCAGAATTTACTTGCTGATAAATCTTTGGTTTCAAAGAATTTTTTTATATACAAGCCAGGTATGGTAGCTCATGCTTGTAATCCAAGCACTTTAAAGAGGATTACGTGAGCCTAGGAGTTTGAGACCAACCTTGACAAGATAGCAAGACCCCATCTCTTACAATTTTTTTTTTAATTAGCTGGGCATGGTAATACATGCATGTGGTCCTAGCTACTCGGGAGGCTAAGGCAGGAGGATTACTTGAGGCCTGAAGTTTGAGTCTATAGTGAGCTATGACCACACTGCTTCACTTCAGCCTGGCCAATGGAATGAGACCTTGTCAAACAAAACAAAATTTTGTTATGTACAGATAAGCACATGAAAAGATATTCAAAATCACTAATCATTAGGTAAACACAAATCGAGACTACAAACAAGATGCCACCTCACACGCATTAGGATGGATATATTTAAAAAAATTAAAAACCAGAAAATAACATGTGTTGGTAAGGATGTGAAGAAATTGGAACCCTTGTGCAATGTTGGTGGGAATGTGAAATAGTGTGGGCACTGTGGAAAACAGTATGATGCTTCCTCAAAAAGTAACAATAAAAACCATATGATGCAGTAATTTAACTTCTGGGTATATACCCCAAATAACAGATAACAGAATCTCGAAGAGATATTTGTATACCCATGTTCATGGCCGCATTATTCACAATAACTAAAACATAGAAGCAACTCAAATGTCCATTGATAGAAAAATGGATAAGCAAAATGTGTTCTATACATACAGTGGTATGTTATTCTGCCTTAGAAAGGGTGGTGAGATGGTTTGGCTCTGTATCTCCAGTCAAATCTCATCTTGTAGCTCCCGTAATTTCCACGTGTTGTGGGAGGAGCCCAGTGTCAGATTATTGAATTATAGGGTGGGGCTTTCCTGTGCGGTTCTTGTAATAGTGAATGGGGCTCACAAGATCTGATGGTTTTAAAAACGGGAGTTGCCCTGCACAAGCTCTTTTTGCCTGCTGCCATCCACATGAGATGTGACTTGCTCCTCCTTACCTTCCACCATGATTATGACACCTCCCCAGCTATGTGGAACTATAAGTCCAATAAACTTCCTTTTGTAAGTTTCCCAGTCTCAGATATGCCTTTATCAGTAGCATGAAGACAGACTAATACAGATGGAAATTCTGACATACACTACAACATAATGGACCTTGAGACATTATGCTGAGTGAAAGAAACCAGTCCCAAAAAGACGATTACTATATGATCCTACTTATATAAGGTACTTGGAATAGTCAAATTGATACAAGCATAAAGTAGAATGGTGGTTGCTGGAGGCTGGAAGGAGGAAGAAATGGGGAGTTAGTGTTTAAGGTACAGTATTTCAGTTTTGCAAGGTGAAAAGCATTCTGGAGCTGGATGGTGGTAATGGTTGTATGGCATTATGAATATATTTAATACCACTGCATTGTACACTTGAAAATGGCTAAGATGGTATATTTTACGTTATGTGTATTTTAACACAACAAGAAGATTGGAAAAACAACTTTTGTTTTATAAAAAGTTTAAAACTTACACAAGTACTCATCACCCAGCTTCAACAATTATCAACATTTTGCTTATCTTATTTCTTCTATTTCTCCACTTCCCTCTTATTTCCCTTAATAGATTTTTAGGTTTTTTTTTTTTTAACTTGCATTATCTAATTATGATCATGTCATCCAAAAATCCTGCTGTATTGTTATTTTTTTCCCTATATTTGTTCCTCATTTAAAAAAATCCCATGACTCTATAATTAGTATTTTTGTTAAACAGAAATGAGAGAGGACAGAAAACATTCTTGCTTTATCTTAAATTTTTTTTTCATTTTGAGACCGAGTCCCACTCTATCGGTTAGGCTGGAGTGCAATGACGATCTCAGCCCAACCTCTGCCTCCCGGGTTCAAGTGATTCTCCTGCCTCAGCCTTCCAAGTAGCTGGGACTACAGGTGTGCACCACCATGCCTTGCTAGTTTTTGTATTTTAGTAGAGATGGGGTTTCACCATGTTGGCCAGACTGGTCTCGAACTCTTGGCCTCAAGTGATCCACCCACCTCGGTCTTCCAAAGTGCTGGGATTACAGGCATGAGCCACCATGCCTGGCCTGTTTTATCTTAGTTTCTGTGAGCATGTCTTTGCTATTTAACAAATGCTGGCTCTTTGTTTTATGCATGCACTCCTTTTTTTTTTTTTAAATTCAGACAAACAGGAACCCTCAGCAAAGTTTTTTACTCGGTACTGGTGCAGGCATCAGGAGATATGCATGTTGACATATATCTAATTATATTGGCTTTCTGGAAATCAACTACATGACATAACCAGGGCTTTTTAAAGCCTCATGATTATTTACCTAGAAATTCCTATTCAAAACTCTGTATTAAGGAAATAATCAGAGATGCAGTCAAAGATTGATGTACATAATTTTTAATAGCGATGGAGTACTCATGTTATATTGTTGACCACCCAGAAGCCATCCCCAGCCCCTTTCTCCCTTGTTAATGCAGAGGCTGAGAACAGCAGAAACTCTATTCCCTAAGCCTTTACAGCAAGAGGTGGCCAAATGTGCCAGCTCTGATCAATGAACTGTAAAAAGGACGTCTGCAGGGAACGATGAAAAAGATGTCCTGACGACTAAGTTCTTTCCTACCCTGCCTGCAACCCTGCTTCCTGCCTTTGAATCAATCAAAGGAGAATGTGGTACTTGAAGCCATTCCAGCCATACTGTGACCACAAATTGGCAAGCCTAAAAGTGACAGGCCAGCACGTTGAGGATGAGAACAGAAAGGCAGAAAGAACCTTAGTCTGAGATAACATCCTAACCGCTACATCAAAACTGGACCTGCCTACCCAGACATCTTTTTCTATGAGGGATTCTGTGGTAGTACTCTTTTAATGGGAGATAATAGGTGTGCATTCTGCCGCTTTCAGCTAGAAGGAAACCTACCTAATATGTATGAATATCCCACAATTTATTTAATTGGTTTTCTAGTTACACATTTAGCTTGATTTGATTTTCTTTTCCATCAGAAGTAATAATGTTGATGAATGCTTTTGAATATACATCTTTGTCTTTTGGTGAGCATTTTTTTTTTTTTTTTTTGGTCTTTGTCCTTATCCTCTGCATCTGAGAAATTTATTTATTTATTATTTTATTTTTTATTTTTTGAGATGGAGTTTTGCTCTGTTGCTCAGGCTGGTGTGCGGTAGCACGATCTTGGCTCACTGCAACCTTCGTCTCTTGGGTTCAAGCAATTCTCGTGCCCCAGCCTCCCAAGTAGCTGGGATCACAGGCACATGCCACCACACCCAGCTAGTTCTTTGTATTTTCAGTAGAGGTGGAGTTTCACCATGTGGGCCAGGCTGGTCTTGAATTCCTGGCCTCAAGTGATCCACCTGCCTTGGCCTCCCAAAGTGCTGGGATTACAGGCGTAAGCCACCGTGCCTGGCCTGAGAAATTTATTTGCATTTGTCTTCCTTTGCTAATTTTATTTTGACATAATTAATTTTGCTTTTTTTACTCCTTATCCTGTGTTTTTCATTTCCTTTCAATCCCTCCTTTTCTTTTCCCTCCTTCATCACATTTAGTTTATCTTCCATCTTAGCCTACATTCATCTTCTTCTGTTACAGAGCTCATGCCTCCCTTACTTCCACTTAAGACACCCAACAATTTCCTAGAATTTCTTTCTGGCTCCCACAAAAATTCATTTAGACCTATGCAAAACCTGAGGTCTGAACCTCTGGAATAGTGTTTTCTTTCACTTGTTTTATAGTTTTTTTTTTTTTTGGAGACGGAGTTTTGCTCTTGTTACCCAAGCTGGAGTACAGTGGCATGATCTCAGCTCACCACAACCTCTGCCTCCCAGGTTCAAGCGATTCTCCCACCTCAGCCTCCCAAGTAGCTGGGATCACAGGCTTGTGCCACCACGCCTGGCTGATTTTGTATTTTTAGTAGAGATGGGGTTTCTCCATGTTGGTCAGGCAGGTCTCAAACTCCTGACCTCAGGTGATCCACCCACCTCGGCCTCCCAAAGTGCTGGGATTACAGGTGTGAGCCACTGCGCCCGGCCTGTTTTGTTTTTTTAATAGGTCCCATGTTGATGTTTTTTTTTTCTCCATGCTCAATTTTGAATAGGGTGATAGCTTTTCAGATTCAGTGTTTGTTACCAAGCAGAGTAAGTGAGGATTTCCTTTGGTTCTGCTTTCTATCTGATAACTGGATGGTTGAATTCTTCTTTAAAATCTGTATCTGCAGCCTGGGCAACAAAGCAAGATCCAGGTTCTACAAAAAATAAAAAAATTAGCCTAGTGTGGAGGCATGCACCTGTAGCCCTAACTACTTGGGAGGCTGAGCCAAGAGGACCACGGGAGCCCAGGAGTTCAAGGTTACAGTGAGCCGTAATTGTGCCACTGCACTCCAGCCTGGGTGACAGAGCAAGGCCCTATCTCAACCTATCAGTCAAAACAAATAAATCTATATCTGGAGGGCAGGGTAATGTGCATGTGTCCCAGCCTCATTCCTAGTTTCTAGTCATTTTTCATTTGGTGAACTTTGGTTCTGCTGAAGTTGCATCTCCCTTTTAGTTCTATTTCCTGGTTTTCTGTTAGTCTCAGCTAATCTACTACATGAGGAATTCTGATTTTTTAAGAAATGGAGCCCTAGTAAGGTTTTCCCTGTTCTCTCCCCTAACTCTAAATCACATTAGGTTTACACTTGAATTCTGGTTACTTTCCCCAAATTTTCTAATAGTTTTTTGATTTTTAAAAATTTTTTTCTTTTCCTTTTTTTTTTTTTTTACACACAAGTGAGAATTAGACAGTTCTTCCAATAGTTTTTTAAAATTCATGTGATTGAAAGAAGGAAAAAAAAAAAGGAAAAAGAATCCCAGCTACAGTGTGATTTTTCTTTTTTGGAATTGGGGGGGAAATGATGCAACCTCGGGTGGAGAGACTAGATGAGAAGCAGGAAATCTGCTCCCCCTAGTGGAAAGAAAGAGATACTTCAGGACTAGTTTATTCAAATCTTCCCTGGTGGTCTAGGTTTGTACGTATATAAATATATATATTTAATTATTTATTTTAAATATTTATTTTATTGTATTTTTTTGAAACAGTCTTGCTCTGTCACCCAGGCTGGAGTGCAGTGGCTCGATCTCGGCTCACTGCAACCTCCGCCTCCTGGGTTCAAGCGATTCTCCTGCTTCTGCCTCCCGAGTAGCTGGGGTTACAGGCGCCTGCCATCATGCCCCGCTAATTTTTGTATTTTCAGTAGTGACGGGGTTTCATCATATTGGTCAGGCTGGTCTCGAACTCCTGACCTCAGGTGATCCACCGCCTCGGCCTCCCAAAGTGCTGGAATTACAGGCCAGAGCCACAGCGCCCGGCCTTTATTATTATATATGTATGTATTTATAGATTATATATACATATATTTTTACCAACACAAAGATTTTAAAATACTGTACACTTAAAAGGAAGTTTGATTCATATCTTAGGTGTCATGAATAAAGAAGGAGTGGCACTTTCTATTATCCACCAATTTTCCTGTTTCTAATCTGAATATTCTTTCCTAAAAAGATGGATGTGGACTGGGCGTGGTGGCTCATGTCTTTAATCCTAGCACTTTGGGATGCCAAGGTGGGTGGATCACTTGAGGTCAGGAGTTCGAAACCAGCCTGGCCAACATGGTGAAACCCCATCTCTACTAAAAGTACAAAAAAATTAGGTGGGTGTGGTGGCAGACGCCTCTAATCCCAGTTATTTGGGGAGCTGAGGCAGGAGAATTGCTTGAATCCAGAAGATGGAGGTTGCAGTGAGCCGAGATCATGACATTGCACTCCAGCCTGGGTGACAGAGCAAGACTCCATCTCAAAAAAAAAAAAAGATGGATGTGACTGATGGTTGACATAGTATTAAAGGTGCCTCGTGAGCCATGACTCAGCTATGTCGGTGGCCCTGCTAAATTTGTGGCCAGGCCACCTCCTCCTTCTTCCCTAAACTATAGCCATCACTGGTTTCTCTCCCTCGAAGCTATTACTGCAGTATTAGGGGATTATTTGGTATAGGTTTATTCCTTCCTGTGACTTAGAAGCTTGGAGAATTCAATACTTTTTAATTTAGTGTCTTTGTTTTATCTAATAAGTTTAGTAGATCAAAATATTCTTCTGGTAAGGTCAGGGTCTAACCAGTATAGGGTATCTTCAGCTCAGTGTACGTTTTAACCCAAACATACTGAGCATCTCACCTAAACACGGTCAGTATGAGCCTCCGTTGTGTCTTTTTCCAAGGTAAGATGATCCTGACGATATTCTCTGGAAAAACTTCACTCATAGACTAACCTATATTTTTGTTTTTCCTCATTCCCACCCTCAAAGGTAATATAAATGCAAATAAAATGTAAAATAACCTCCTATGGAGAGGAGACATTGCTGTTTTTCATTAGATATGGCAGCCCAAGTTTCTAATTTGGTGGACACAGTGGCAGAGGTATGGTTTCAGTTTTTTTTTTTTTTTTTTTTTTGAGACGGAGTTTCGCTCTTGTTACCCAGGCTGGAGTGCAATGGCGCGATCTCGGCTCACCACAACCTCCGCCTCCTGGGTTCAAGCAATTCTCCTGCCTCAGCCTCCCGAGTAGCTGGGACTACAGGCACGTGCCACCATGCCCGGCTAATTTCTGTATTTTTAGTAGAGACGGAGTTTCACCGTGTTGACCAGGATGGTCTCGATCTCTTGACCTCGTGATCCACCCGCCTCGGCCTCCCAGAGTGCTGGGATTACAGGCGTGAGCCACCGCGCCCGGCCTGGTTTTAGTTTTGAGGTTTCCTTTATTCTCTCTCTTCACATCAATGTACTTTGGTTATCTAAAATGCGTTGAAAGCCTTATTTTCTGAACTTCACATTTCTCACAATGTTATCTAAAAACATTAATTGGCATTACAACATTAATCTTCTCTTTTACGTAATTTTTTAAAAATTTTCTTTCTTTTTTTTTTGATTCGGAGTCTCACTCTGTTGCCAGGCTGGAGTGCAGTGGCGCAATCTCGGCTCACTGCAACCTCCGCCTTCTGGATTCAAGTGATTCTCCTGCCTCAGCCTCTCAAGTAGCTGGGACTACAGGAATATGCCACCACACCCAGCTAATTGTTGTATTTTTAGTAGAGACTGGGTTTCACCATGTTGGCCAGGATTGTCTAGATCTCTTGACCTCATGATCCTCCTGCCTCAGCCTCCCAAAGTGCTGGGATTACAGGCGTGAGCCACTGTTCCTGGCCAATTTTTCAAAAATTTAATTAATTTTTTAAAGTTTTGAGACAGGGTCTTGCTCTGTTGCCCAGGCTGGAGTGCAGTGGCACAATCACAGCTCACTGCAGCCTTGACCTCCCAGGCTCACGCCATGCTCCCACCTCAGCTTCCCAAGTACTGGGACTACAGGTATGCACCACCATGCCCGGCTAATTTTTGTATTTTTCTTTCTTTCTTTTTTTTTTTTTGTAGAGATGGGCTTTCACCACATTGTGTCGGCTGTTCTCCAACTCCTAAGCTCAAGTGATCTGCCCGCCTCGGCCTCCCAAGGTGCTGGAATTACATGCCTGAGCCACCGTGCCCAGCTGTTAATCTTGCCTTAATACAGGTGCATCTTTCCGTTTCCTGTTTGTGTTCATGCGTCCACTGCTCCTACTGTGAAGATGGGTACATTCATCTGTCATAGCTTAATGACACCACTTTAAAATTTGCAAATGGATGTCTTTTTATTCATTCATTCATATATTAAAAAATATTTAAGTGTCTACTATGTACCAGGCACTGTGCTGCGTCCTGGGGATACAGAGATGAAAAAGATCAGGAGGCTGGGTGTGGTGGCTGATGCCTGTAATCCCAGCACTTTGGGAGGCCAACGTGGGTGGATCACTTGAGGTTAGGAGTTCAAGACCAGCCTGGCCAACATGGGGAAACCTCATCTCTACTAAAAACAAAAACTAACCCAGCATGGTGGCGCATGCCTGTAGTCCCAGCTACTCGGGAGGCGAAGGCAGGAGAATCTCTTGAACCGGGAGGCAGAGGTTTCAGTGAGCCAAGATCGCGCCTGGGCGACAGAGCAAGACTCTGTCTCAAGAAGAAAAAGAAAAAGACACGAGAAGTTCACAGGCTTGATTGAGAGGCATGTAAGACAAATGTGTTCAGAGCAAACTTCTAATAATGGCTTGGTTTCTAAAGAGACTTTTTTTTTTTTAAACTGGGAAGTAAGTTTATTGAATAAAAGACACTGGAATTTTGTTCATTTGAGTTTTGTTGTGTGAGGGTGCATAAAAAATGAATAAATTTATTTTTGGCTTATGTCCTATGTCTTAAAAGCATGGCCAGGACTTCACCTCTAATGGGTAACTGGACAAATGTAAGGCTGTGATCCTTAAACTTGAAGCCCATATCGATTCCCTCCTAGCAATCCCACGAAGGCTCAGACAAGCAGGGAAGTGTGGTCTGGTCCATCAACTGTCCTCTTTCTCCTTCTCAACATATAGAACATCCCATTGGTCACGAATGCCGGATAAACAAAGGGTTCTTGCAAAAGCTCAAATTTTTTCTTCTTTGCTTGCATTCATATTGTAATTAGCACATAGGAGCTGAGCTTTTTCCTGTGCTGATTTGTAATTTTGGCATAATTCAAAGTGGAAATGGGTTCTAATGGCATAAATGTTATTTCCTGGGCAATAAATATCTCAAATAGAGAAGTGAGTCATAGGCCCCGTGAAACTTATGAACCAAGATTAGTCACGCGGATAGCAGAGCTGCTTATCATCAATATAACTTTCTCTTCAGGCCATTTCCCATGAAATTGGGTGGAAAAACCCACTCCTATTGCTCAATTGGGCAGTTGCAAGGATGAGGTAAAGCCACTGTACTCTGGTAGCACTGTCGTGATAGCCGACGGTACTGTCACGATAGCTGGTAGCACTGTCGTGATAGCTGTAGTTTGAAAAACCACAGTAGTTAATCCACTTTGTTTCAAACTCTTCTTCTATATGCTTCAAAAAGTATGAATTATTAGGAATATTATAATATCCAATTAAGAAGAAAATGACTCAGAACTATGGCAAAACTATTCTATTTTGGAGGTGTTTTGAAATTAATTTTAATTTAGGGGTGTTTTGGAGTGAAGCAGTCCTATGCTTTTAACAAACAAATGGGCAATGTGATTTTGATTGCTTTTGAATGTCAGTAGGATAATCTGATGACCTATCTCCCAAGGTTTCAAAGTCTGTTTCTAAAACATATCTCCTTTTTGTCGTTGCAAAAGAGAAGTACACTTTACTTTCAAGGCTGACTTTGGGCACTGAGAACACAGAAAGATGATTTCTTACATTCTTAGCTAATTAATTGTAAGTGTAGCTGGAAGCCTGGTGAGGCAGAACTTGAAGAAAATGCTTCTTTCTGACATTTAAGCAGAGGCAGCAAATCACTTACAGTAAAAATCACTCAAGGAAATCACTCGATTGGCCTTTTCTGGCTATGGAATGGTGACTTTTTTCCTGTATTGCCCTAGGGAAAGTATATAACTGTCCTTCCCCTCCTTCCAATTTCTTCAATGTCCATAGCTTTAAAGAAGAGGTCAAAAATTTATAGAAAGGATTCAAGAACCTCCCGAAAGGACAAGCTCTAAGAGTCTAATCTCTTATCAATCTCAGCATCAAGGTTAGGGCACCTTCATTGGAAGGAAATTGCACTGTCCAGTTCCAGACTTGGGGGCAGGTGAGGCTAGGAGTTCCAGCTTCCTGCCATAAAACCACCACAATGGCTGGAGATGGAACCAGCGTGATGGCCCCTGCACCAGGACAGAGAGAAGGAGAAGGGCACAGCTTTTGGCCTGTGAAGTGGCCGGTGCTGGAAGTGACCTTACTTAGCTGTCTTGGGGCAGACTTACCTCCTGCGGAAGTAACTGTATCCACGGAGCTGCCACCTGCCTGAACTAACAGTGAGGCATGAGCTTGTTCTTTTTCAAGGAACTCTTTAGACTGTCGTAGCAAGTGGAAAGCCCCTTAAGACATTCTCAGGACATCTGTGACCGTAGCTCCTAGAGTGACCTTTCCGGGAACAGCAGTCTGGTGGTGATGGCATCTTTTAGCCTCACATGCCAAACAAGCTTGAGCCTCTCTTTCCCCGTCTTCTGACACTTAGAGTCACATAGGAGTCCTGCATGCCTAACGGGGATGAAACTCCATGCCTTTGGAGATGAAACTGGACTTGTGTGGGCGCTGAGCATTAATGTTTGAAAGGCAAGGGCGTATGCAACTGGATATTATAGTTGCCAGAGTAATGATTACACATGTGAGGCAAAAATAGGAAGCTTAATTCTTCTTGTTAAAAATAATGGGTGAGACCTGCCCTGGAGAGCATTTACTTTAGAAAACTTGTAAGTTCTCTTCAAAATACATGAAATCCTTATAAAATTTGAATACATATTTTGCCAGCTTTACAACCCAGGAACGTCTTTCTCAAGGACCTGGGAGCCATCTGTTTTTCGTTTTGTTTTGTTTAAGATGGAGTCTCACCCTGTTGCCCAGGCTGGAGTGCAATGGTGCAATCTCGGCTCACCGTAACCTCCGCCTCCCTGGTTCAAACGATTCTCCTGCCTCAGCCTCCCGAGTAGCTGGGACTACAGGTGTGCGCCACTACGCCCAGCGAATTTTTGCATTTTTAGTAGAGATGAGATTTCACCATGTTGGCGAAACTCGAACAGGCCGGTCTTGAACTCCTGACCTCGTGATCCGCCCGCCTCAGTCTCCCAATGTGCTAGGATTACAGGCGTGAGCCACCGTGCCCCACTGAGCCATCTCGTAAGAATGTAAACATCCAGGGAAAATCGTGTCCTTGTGTCGCACTTTCTGTGAGCGTGTAGGAGCCTAGCTTCAGCAGGTGCCTGGCACCCAGAGGCAAAACTAGCTGCTGCCAAGAAGACAGCAGAAGTTTCTTTTTCCTTTGTGTAAAACCAAGTAATTAACACAGGTGGTCACCCCCATTACCAGCTGAATTTAGGATGAACAATGTGTTATAAATGATGCTGTCAGCTGGGCACGGTGGCTCATACCTGTAATCCCAGCACTTTGGGAGGCTGAGGCAGGTGGATTACAAGGTCAAGAGATCGAGACCATCCTGGCCAACACAGTGAAACCCTGTCTCTACTAAAAATACAAAAATTAGCCAGGCGTGGTGGTGGGCACCTGTAGTCCCAGCTACTTGAACCTGGGAGACGAAGGTAGCAGTGAGCCGAGATGTCGCACCACTGCACTCCAGCCTGGTGACGGAGTGAGACTCTGTCTCAAAAAAAAAAAAAAGGAGCTGTCAAGTCCTCTTTCTTGGACTGATGATTGTTGATCTTGAGAACACGTGTGTAATGGATTGCATCTGCCTGGCTGTATGAAAGGGTGAGATTTCTTTCTGGCTTTGCAATCTTTTGGTGTATTGCTTGGGATGTGCATCACTTTCTGGTTTAATGCTTATTCAATAACAAGCATATTTTCTTTCTCTTCCTTTGTGGAGAGATGTTCTGGGTTCGGAGGAAACTTTATTTTTAAGTATATTTCCCCAATTACACTAATGCCACAACTCAGCATGTGACAGAATAAAAAATTATATTAAGTTGAATACTTCAGAAGACCTGACTTGTAACTCATTTATTTTCTCAAACTTTACCATCAAATGGCCTTTTTTTTTTCCTTTTGTCTCTTCCTCTCGCACTCATTTTATTCCAATTTTCCTATATTTCCTGTCTCTCTTTTATCCTATTAAAAGACCACTTAATATAAGATAAAGTCGAGACTCTCAAACAGATATAAAAGTGAACACGTTGAAGATTTTATTCTATTCACTTAATCTCTGAGGGAATCAGGAAGCTGCTGTAACCAGTTCAGAAGAGAATCTGAAGAACAGACACATTTATAGAGAAGAAATATTGAAATAAATGGGATGGAGGCAAAACTGCTTTTCAGAAGGAAGGAGGGATGTCAATGAATGGCTCCTCCACTACACAGGAGAGAATTGCATGTCTATAGACAAGAATTATTTTGGGTTGCTATCAGTTCTCTACAACTTAAAGAATGGTAAAATAGCTTCAGCAGAATTGGAATCAGATAACTAGGGGGGCCTCTTCAAGACCATGCATAATGTCATTTTCGACTAAAGCACAAAATTTCTCCTATAATCTTCTTTCTTTCTTTTTAGCAACAGAGTCTTACTCTGTCACCCAGGCTGGAGTGCAGGGGCATAATCATAGCTCATTACAGCCTTGAACCCCTGGGCTCAGGTGATCCTCCTGCCTTAGTCTCTTGAATAGCTGGCATGACAGGTGTGTAACACCATGCCCAGCTAAGTATTCTTTTTATGTAAAAAAAAAAAATTAATAACATTTGTAAAGACACTTTTGAGAAGTCGACCATAGATAGTATTTTCTTTTTCTCTGCCAAAACAAGTTTCTTACCTTAACTGTGATTTAAAATCATCCATTCTAGGAAGAATTCATTGATTACTCAAGTTGGCTTAGCTCTTCTGTTTGCTATCATTATTAATAAACATGTTTTGTCTTTGTATTTTATTTTTTTGAGAGGGAGTTTCCCTCTTGTTACCCAGGCTGGAGTGCAGTGGTGCAATCTCGGCTCACCGCAACCTCCGCCTCCTGGGTTCAAGCAATTCTCCTGCCTCAGCCTCCCGAGTAGCTGGGACTACAGGCGTGCGTCACCATGCCCAGCTAATTTTTATATTTTTAGCAGACACGGGGTTTCACCATGTTGACCAGGATGGTCTTGATCTCTTGACCTCGTGATTCACTACCTCGGCCTCCCAAAGTGCTGGATTATAGGCATGACCTACCGTGCCTGGCACATTTTTTGTCTTTAATGTGCTGTTGCTGTGTCTGACATGTTGTTTGCACAAATAATTATATCTGTAGAGCCATGAGTAATTGCAATAGTTATTAGGATTACTGGTATAGGTAAAAATTGTTAAGAAATTGCTTTTCTTTTTAAAATTATTTTCTTTCTTTTTTTTTGAGACAGGGTCTTGCTCTGTCGCCAGACGCCAGGCTGGCATGCAGTGGCACAATCTCGGCTCACTGCAACCTCTGCCTCCTGGGTTCAAGCAATTTTTCTGCCTCAGCCTCCCAAGTAGCTGGGACTACAGGCGTGCTCCACCACACCCAGCTTATTTTTGTATTTTAGTAGAGACAGGGTTTCACCATGTTGGCCAAGATGGTCTCGATCTCTTGACCTTGTTAGCCACCTGCCTCGGCCTCCCAAAGTGCTGGGATTACAGGCATGAGCCACCGAGTCCCACTAAAATTATTTTCTTTATAAAATTTTTAATTTCCTCTATCTGAAGTCTACCCTGTAAGCAGTTGCTTTTTTTCAATTGCAGGATGTCAGAAAACCAGTCTGACAAGTTAAAAAAAAAATAAGACAACCAATTAAAAAATTAATTGATGAATAAAAATTATATATTTTCAAGGTATACAATATAATTTGATATACATTGATGATTACTACAATCAAATTAATTAACACATCCGTCACCACACCATAGTTACCATTTGCGTGTGTGTGTTGGGGTAGAGGGCGGTAAGGACACTTAAAATCTGCTCTCTTATCAAATTTCAAGTAAACGAGACAATATCATTAACTGTAGTTACTGTGTGTACATTAGATCCCCAGAACTTAGATAGAAAATCCTAAAGATTGTGGGTCAAGATGGCCAGGGGGAGACCTATGTTAATTCTAGCTAAATAATTATAAGCTTGCTTAGGTCAGAGTACACTGAAGTTTATACACCGAACTAAACTATATTATTGGTGCAGTTAATTGGAAATCAAGCAGCAACAGGAGGCCTAAGGTAAAGAACAAGTGAGAGCGCAGTAACACCGGGGAACACCGAGGGGTGGATGCAGAGCAGGGAATACTGCTGTGGTCCCATGAATGCCTTCTCAACATGGAGACTGCATGAAGGTCTCCTAAAGAGGGCTTGTGCAAAGATCTCTGAGAAGGGAGGTGACCTCTGCTCACAGATCTGGGAGGGTCTTTGCAGATGGGAGCTGGCAAGGAGGAGAAAAGCTTTGAAGGGCAGAGATAACGGAACGCCTCAGGCTCTGCCTAGGTTCTTGGAATATAGAGTGATTTTAATAGCTCTATGTCCTCAATGCTCGGGAGATAAAAGCGCCTTGATACATTGGGAGTGGTCGGACCCAGTGGCTCCTCCTCCGCTATACTTCTGATGCAGCAGCACCCTGATAACGATCGGTGGTAAACTCAAGTACTAGTTTAGCATGTCTTAGAAGGATCTCAAGTGCTCTCCCCACCCTGGCTATTTTACCTACTCCTTCAACCTCCCCTTCCACGCCCCGTAAGATCAATGAGATTATGCACATAATAAAAGTGTCTGGAGCCCAGAGGTCGGGGCCAACGCGGTTGCCACGCTTGCCTTGGTCCCCTGGACCCATGCTGTAAATTCTACTCTTGTGTCTCTATTTCCTTTTTTCAATCCCTCGTCACCCCCAGGACTAAGGGCACCCACGTACGGGGTTGGGCTGGTTCGCAACATCTGGCACCCTACGAACAACAAAGATTCCACTAAAAACAGAACTGAGAAATGAATTCAGTAAAGTTGCAAGATATAACAGGTGAATTTACTAACTTGATGGATGATTTTGGCATAGTTATAGACCTGGTCTGTAGTGTTTTTTTTTTTTTTTACATTTAAAAAATACATATATTTTCTCTGTCTTATAGATACTCACGTTCCTTAAAAGCAGGTATTATGTCTGGGTATTTTTGTATGCCCAGCACCTGGTACAATGCCAATGCCTGGCACACAGTAGGTGCTTGGTAATATCTACCAAATGACCAACTCTGTAACTTTAAATTTCTATTTTTTTTGACAGGGTTCACTGTGTTTCCCAGACTGGAGTGCAGTGGCATGATCATAGCTGACTGCAGCCTTGATCTCCCAGGTTCAAGCAATCCTCCTGCCTCAGCCTCCCGAGAAGCTGAGGCTAAAGGCACGTGCCACCACGCGCAGCTAATTTTTTTTTAATTTTTAGTGGAGATGAGATCTTGCTATGTTACCCAGGCTGGTCACCAACTCCTAAATTCAAGGGATCCTCCCTTGGCCTTCCAAAGTGCTGGCATTATAGGCATGAGCCACGGCACCAGGCCTCTGATTCTAAATGTCTTGAGGGCCAGGATCTTGCCTGCTGTTTCCTTGGCATGCCAAGTGGATATTGGCTTTATGCTTTTGCTAAGATCTCAATTAGTCTCTTTATTTTGAAATTCTCTTTCTTCTCTCCTTGGGGCCCACAAATACCCACTAGTATAGTGGTTTATCGGAAAACTACATGTCGGTGGGAAGACTAACGGGCTGGGAGATCTGGACTACTAGGAACTAGCTGGGTGATCTTGGGGCAAAACATTTCACTTCCTGAACCTCTGCTTATATTTCCCTCTGCACCTCAGCGTACCCTTCTGTATAACAAAGATAATGGCCTCATCATTTTTGAGAGTCTCACTCTGTCACCCAGGCTGGGGTGCAGTGGTGCAATTTTGGCTCACTGTAACCTCTGCCTCCCTGGTTCAAGTGATTCTCCTGCCTCAGCCTCCTGAGTAGCTGGGATTACAGGCGTGTGCCACCATGCCCGGCTAATTTTTTATATTTTAGTAGAGATGGGTTTTCACCATGTTGGCCAGGATGGTCTCGATCTCCTGACCTTGTCATCTGCCCACCTTGGCCTCCCAAAGTGCTGGGATTGCAGGCGTGAACCCCTGAGCCTGGCCTAGAATAATCTTTTAGAAACATATTATCAGATTGCATCATTCCGCCAGCTTAAAGCCCTGTATCAGCATTTAGGTAAAATCCACATCCCGTTTTTGAGCCCACAAAGACTCTGACCAAACCCCACTACCTCTCCCACCTCATCAATAGCCACTCTGCCTTCTACCAACTCTCCCCTGGACACAAGAGTCATTTTCTCTGCCTCCTACACTCCAAGCTTGTTCCAGCCTCAGGACTTTTGCACCAGCTGTTCTCTGTGACAATAATGCTGGACCTCGTAATCTTGGCATGGGAGATCTTGTCTTGGCTTTCACATCTTAGTTTAACCAACACCTCTTCATAGAGTTTTTGTTTTGTTTTTTGTTTTTGTTTCTGAGATGGACTCTCTCTCTGTTGCCCAGGCTGGAGTGCGGTGGCGCCGTCTCAGCTCACTGCAATCTCTGCCTCCCAGGTTCAAGTGATTCTCCAGCCGCAGCCTCCTGAGTAGCTGGGATTACAGATGCTCACCACCACACCTGGCTGGTTTTGTATTTTTAGTAGAGATGGGCTTTCACTATGTTGGCCAGGCTTGTCTCGAACTCCTGACCTTGTGATCCACCCGCCTCAGCCTCCCAGAGTGCTGGGATTACAGACGTCAGCCACAGCGCCCAGCCTTCGTTGAGGTTCTTAATTTTCCAGATAGCATTTTGTGTTATCTGATTTTTGGATCTTTAAAAAAAATCTGTCTAGATCTCATTTTCCCCTTACTAGTATGTAAGTTCCTTGGGAACAGGGATCTTTCTCTCTTATTTGCTGAATACTTAGTGCCTTGAAAAGAGCTTGGCTCATAGTAGGCACTCAATAAATATTTGTCAGATGCATGAAAGGCATTTTAATACTTCTTGTTAAATTGGGGTGGGGCATAGAGGCTCATGTCTGTAATCCCAGCACTTTGGGAGGCTGAGGCGGGTGGATCACTTTGAGTGTAGGAGTTCAAGACCAGCCTAGCCAACATGGGAAAACCCCATCTCTACTAAAAATACAAAAAATTAGCTGGGCATGATGGCATGTGCCTTTAGTCCCAGCTTCTCGGGAGGCTGAGACAGGAGAATCGCTTGAACCCAGGAGGCAGAGGTTGCAGTGAGCCGAGATCGTATCACTATACTCCAGCCTGGGCCACACTGAGAAACTATGTCAAAAAAAAAAAAGAAAAAGAAAGAGAAAGAGAAAGAAAAAGTAAAGAAAGAAAGAAAGAAAAGGGAGAAAGAAAGAAAGAATTGGTTTGGTTTGTCTTCCTCTACCTTTTGGTGAAAATAACATGTGAGCTTTGAGATTGAACGCATGGCTTCCAACCTGATGGGCTAGCTGGGGAGCCGCAGAGTGAGAAGATAGGGTGGCAGACCCAAGGTGGGTTGTCAGACAGCAGAGAGGGGAAGGCACCAGGAGACCAGGCTCATATTTTCATGGAACCACGGACTGCTGAAGCCTGTGACTTTGGCAGGCAGCCCAGGGTGAATCACTACTTAGACGAGTGAGGAGATTCTGCTTTGCTTCTGACATTTCAGATTGTTACATCTTCCTAATGCAATTTCTGGGCACTCTCATAAACTAGCCTTTGGAGCCTTTGCATCAGAAATTTGACTTATGGATATCTGTGTAGTTAAAGGAAAGAACGTCTGCATAAAAGGCATTCAATATGGAGGGACTTTATGACACCCTTGCTTGGGTGTAACCATCCCTGTCAGGGTGCCAGGAGGAAAGAATGGAGCCTTTTTGGATGCTGGCAGGCGAGGGTGTGAGGTATTATCCAGGTGGGAAAGGCATGCTGAGAGGCGGGGCCCCGGTGTGGTTCTGAGGACTGTGCTCCGCCCACACAACCCTCCTCAGGGGAGGCGGGATGCAGCAGGTGCTGGTGTTCTTTCTTTATAGTAAATATTTAACCATGTAACATTCCTAGGCTACCAGCCACTGCTAAGTGACAGGCAAAATCCTAAGCCACAGATGTTGCCCTCTGACCCTCAGCTCAGAAAGCTGAGGCTGTTGACTGGAGTCCTCAAAACTTCAGAGAGCTTGGAAGTTTGTGCATTTCATCAACTGACTTGCTTTGTCTGTCAGAAAGCATTAAGCCTCAGAATTCATACACCTTCCCTTCTTCATTCACGTGTGTATATTCATACATTGACACCACTCTGGTCTGGGTTCTGCACTAGGTGCTTGGGATGCATCAGTGAATAAAACAGACAAAGGCGCCTGCCTCTGGGAGCCAACATTCTACCAGGGAAGAGGGACAATAAACAATGAGCATACTGTATATATTAATTATATGTCAACATTATACCTTACAAGGTGATGGGCCTATAGATGAAAAATAACGTGCCGTAAATGGAACAAGAATGTGTGGAAGTGGGTTGGGGCAGGGGATGGTATTAAATAGCCAGGGTAAGCTTCTCTGAACAAGTGAGATTTCATCAGTGTCCTGAAGGAGATGAGGAATTCATCAAATGGACGTCTGAAGGGAGAGAATTGCAGGCAGAGTAAACAACTAGGCCCCTAGCTGGGAGTATGCTTGGAGTGACGTAGCAACAGAAAGATGGGCGTGGCTGAAGCAGACTGAATGAAGACTAAAGAAGAGACAAAATTGGAGCGGGAACTAGGGAGCGGGCAGTCAGTGGGGATCGGAGGTGCTGGGCCTTGTAAGCCATTATGAAAACTTTAGTACTTATTCCAGTGGAAAGGGGAACTTGCACAGAACTTTCAGCGGATATGTCTCGTGATTTGACTTCTGTTTTTAAAAGGACCACTGCAGCTGCTCTGTTGAGCACAGATTGTAGGGAAGCCAAGGCAGGGCCCAGGAACTGGGGAGGGGGCGTGGGGGTGAGGTTGCTGCAGTTACAGATGACATGGCTCAGATGAGGGTGATAGTGGTGGGGACGCTGAGACACAATTGAATAATCAGTATATTTTAAAGGTGGAGCTGACCTGATTTCCTGATGGATTAGATGTGGGGTTGAGAGAAAAAGAGGAGTCAAAAAAAAAAAGAAGTTTTTGGCTTGAACCACTAGAAGGATAGAGTTTCCATCACCTGAGATGGGAATAGCTGTGAGTGGAGCAGGGTTTCTGGGGGGAACTAACAATAGGAAGGACTAAATTATAAACACAACGATTTGAATGAATCACCAAGGGTATTTTGTTGAATGGAAAAAGGCAGTCCAAAAATATTTCATAGTGTTTGATTCCATTTGTAAAATATTCTGGAAAAGGTAAAACTATAGGAATGATAAACAAATCAGCTTTTGCCAGGGGTTAGGGTTGGAGGTGGGTTTGACGACAAAGGGGCAGGATGAGGGGATTTGGGTGATTAACTGGTCTGCATCTCAATCATGTCAGTAGGTACAAGAATCTATGTCTGTTAAAATTCATGCACTGTACACGAAAGCAAAGTTTATAATATGTCAATTTAAAAATTAACAAATATTTAAAAATTTAGGCTGGGTGTGATGTCTCATGCCTGAAATTCTAGCACTTTGGGAGGCTGAGGCTGGCAGATTGTTTGAGCCCAGGAGTTTGAAACCAGCCAGGACAACATGGTGAAACCCTGTCTCTACAAAAAAACATAAAAATTAATGAGGTGTGGTGGCATGCACCTGTGGTCCCAGCTACTTGGGAGGCTGAGGTGGGAGGATCACTTGAGCCTGGGAGGCCGAGGCTGCAGTGAGCCGAGACTGCCACTGCACTCCAGCCTGGGTGACAGAGTGAGACCCTATCGCAAAAAAAGATAAGAAAAATTAAAAATATTATGTTGCTGTTTTAGCAAAGTAATATTTATTGGTACACGGTAATTGTAGTATTTGCCAGCTTTTAAAATTATAATTTGATTTATCTATATATTTTAATTTAATTTATTTATTAAGATGGAGTCTTGCTCTTGTCATCCAGGCTGGAGTAAAATGATGTGATTTCGGCTCACTGCAACCTCCACCTCCTGGATTCAAATGATTCTCCTGCCTCAGCCTCCTGAGTAGCTGGGATTACATGCATCCGCCACCATGCCCAGCTAATTTTTGTATTTTTAGTAGAGATGGGGTTTCACCATGTTGGCCAGGTTGGTCTTGAACTCCTGACCTCAGGTGACCCATCCGCCTTGGCCTCCCAAAGTGCTGGGGTTACAGGTATGAGCCGCCGTGCCTGGCCATTCTCCATATATATTTTTATACCTGATTTTTTGTTCATAATATTGTACTGTTTTTCTTAAAATACAACAGCTTATAGCCACCTCTTTGCTGGATAGACCTCCAGTCCCACGAACCCCAGATCTGCACCTGGAACAGACATCAGATGGGAGACCCTGTGCAGTCAGAGGCTCATTCTGGGTCCTCATTTCTGTTTGCTGGGACTGCCCTCTAATCGATCGGTGCTTACATACAAGTTCATCATCAACTTCTGTGGATTCAGGAGGTGGATTGAGGGGATACTCGGACACTGGCGCCTGATGGGCAGAGCCCTGCAGGAACCAGTGTCATGAAAGCCTAGGGAGAAGGCCGGTTTAGCGGTGACTGAACAGCAGAGAAGCCTTAAGGGCACCCCTAGCATCTATTTTTAGGAAAGCCTACCATCACCATGCTGCAGAAGGTGCCTCGGAAAGACTTCAACCACAAAGCATGGTCTGGGGGGCATTCAGGGTTATGGTGGCCAATACAGGTGGAAGCAAGCGCTAGGATGAGCTCCGTTTTGGCCAAGTGAGTATGAGGTGTCTGTGAGGCATCCAAGTGAAAATCTTGGGGAGGGAGTTGAATATGAGTCTGCAGTTTAGGAGAGAGATGTGGGCTTCAAGTATCAATGCAGGAGTAACATTGATATGGTCTTTAGTTCTGGCTCAGACCTGGCTCTGACCAGGGAGTTCTTCCCTGTGATGAATTTCCCTGTCCTTCCTGTCACCCCCAGCCTACCAGCCTTCACTCCCCACCCTACCAACAATCCAGCCAAGGAAAGGAAGAGCACCCAGAAGAGAGACAATTGATTTGGAGGTACAGGATGAGCAGGTTGCTTTCCTACAACCATTACCCATGCTTCCTCTCCAAGTAGGAAAGGAGGCCTAGGGCAGGGGAGGAGGCAGTGTGTGTGGGGATCCAGTGAGAGCTTTCTTGCTGAGAGAGTCATGGAAACCTGATTGCCTACCAGGCTGAGTCCTAGGGATGGGATATTGGTTGACAAACCCCCAGATAGAGTTGTGAGATACAGAGATAGAGGGGATCTATGCCTCCTCTTCTGAATATAGCCCTAGGAATCATCAGGACAGTAAAAGAGCAATGGTGTGTGGTACATCCAGCAGATAAGGTCTGAACAACTCACAGTTCTCTGTCTCAGAAAAAAAAAAAAAAAAAACCATCATTATGGTCAGGAACAGTGGCTCAAGCCTGCAATCCCAGCGCTTTGGGAGGCTGAGGCAGGTGGATCACCTGAGGTCAGGAGTTCAAGACCAGCCTGGCCAATATGGTGAAAACCCATCTTTACTAAAAATATAAAAAGTTAGCCAGGCATGGTGGCATGTGCCTGTAGTTCTAGCTACTCAGGCGGCTGAGGCAGGAGAATTGCTTGAACCCGGGAGGTTGCAGTGAGCCAAGATTGTGCCACTGCACTCCAGCATGGGCAATAGAGTGAGACTTTGTCTCAGAAAAAAAAAAAAAAAAAAGGAAAATCTAATTCAAATGGAATTAACAGATTTCATTGGCTCAGTAATAAAAGCTCAGATGTGGGAGTACTGTGATTAGACTCGGTTCATTGCTGTTCTTGCATGGGTGTTGGCTTTACCTCAGGCTGGCTTCCCTCCTAACTGCAAAGTGGCTGAGTTAGCTCCGGGCCTCACAGCTGCCCGTTCAGAAACAGAAAGTGTCTGTCTTCTCCCAGTCATGATGTGTCTTCTCCCAACCATGCTGGGCTTCAGTTTGGACCAACCTCAGTCACATGCTCACTCCTAAAAGAATCACTGTGATGAGGACATGCTCTCAAGGAAAGAAGGATGGGGTTATGCCTGAGTCAATCAGGAACCAGTGGAACTGGTAGTGATGCAGGTGAACCCCCAAATTGGGGCTCAGCCTGGGAGGGTCCTTGTGTGCAGGAAATAATTCAAGAGCCAGCTGACAGAGTAAAGTAAAAGCAAAGCAAGTTTCTTAGAGCAACAGAGTTTGGGAAAATGGCAGCTCCATAGACAGAGCAGGTTATCCCCCAGGCAGAGTAGCACTTGTGGATTGCTGGCTGGCTATGTATGTGTGTGTGTGTGTGTGTGTGTATGTGTTTTGAGGTGCAGTCTCACTCTGTTGCCCAGGCTGGAGTGCAGTGGCACAATCTTGGCTCACTGCAGCCTCTGCCTCCCAGGTTCAAGTGATCCTCCTGCCTCATCCTTTTGAGTGCTAAGATTACAGGTGCCCACAACCACACCCAGCTAATTTTTATATTTTTTGTAGAGATGGGGTTTCACCATGTTGGCCAGGCTGGTCTCGAACTTCTGACCTCAAATGATCTGCCCGCCTTGGTTTCCCAAAGTGCTGGGATTACAAGTGTGAGCCACTGTGCCTGGCCTGCTAGCTAGCTATATTATTTATAACTACTCCTTAATTATACGCAAAATAAGAAGTGGGTTATTCCCATATTTTCTAGAAAAGGAGTGAGGATTCCTGGGACAGAGGGTTCCTCCCCTTCTAAAGCATATAAGGTAACTTCTGGGCATTGCCATAGCATTTGTCAACTGGCATTGGTGGGAGTGTCTTTTAATATGCTAATACATTATAATTAGCATATATTGAGCAGTGAGGGCGATTAGAGGTCACTTTTGTCGCCATCTTGGTTTTAGCTGGTGTCTTCACCACATCCTGTTTTGACCAGATGCTGTCTTGATCATCGGGGTCATGATTGGTGCTTGGAAAACAGGTCCTGCTGATCTCCTGTCTCAGAAGGGAGGGGCGGTGGTATACACCAATCCCACCCCAATCACCTGCCTGCCATGGCATGGAGGTGTTGAAATGGATCTTGATGGTTTTAATGATATTCTTAAAAGTTAGAAAGTTCAAATAATCAATATCTTTTGTCATTAGGACTAATAACCCAAAAGAGTAAAAAATAATTATATGAAGTATAATTAATATGCGAATTAACAATGTAGAATGTGTTTTTTCACACTATGAACTTTTTAAACATTATACAAATATTTTATTCACTTGGATAAGGGAAAGTCCATCTGCTTTTGTGAAAGTTCGTTCATTTCTTAATTATGTTTTTTAAGCCCAGTATTTCTTTCATGTCACCATTAACATAACCTTTCTAAATACAAAAATTCACAGTTCACATTATGAAATTTTAATAGCTAGTCTTTGTTTTGAACCGTGAACAATATAGATTTATCCCCCAAATCATCCTTTTTTTTCAAAATGAGTTTAAAAAGATCTTTCTCTTTTTCACAAGCTAGAAAGTATCCTTCGTATGATGAAGATTCAAACTGCATCTTATCATCATGCCCTGGAACACTTCTCTGAAAAAATATGATGTCACTTTTTGTATCAATGATGTTATCAGGAGGACTGATTTCCTATAGAGAAAAAAAACAAAATTACCTAATTATTTCAGGACATGAACAATTTGAATATATGAAGTTTATTTTGAAGTATGTTACTGAACAGAACAAAAGTAGTTTTTCTTCTCAAGAGTTATATAAAAACATCTCTGAACAGCAATACTGACCTCTTCTCTTTTTTAACTCTGAATCTCCTATTCTCCCTGTTATGGGATGCAGGGAGATCCAGGCCTCTAGTTTTCCCCTATCCATCAGACAGCTTACTTCTCTGCTCTCCCATTGAGTGGTGTCCACATCTGCTCAAGATGAAGTAGAGTTCCAGCAAAGACCATAACCTTTTTGGGCTAATGTCAGTTCCTGTCTTCTATAAACCATTCACAGATAAAGACATTGATGACCTCCTCCCATAAAATTACGGCTAATTTGGCTGGGCGCGGTGGTTCACGCTTGTAAGCCCAGCACTTTGGGAGCCCAAGACGGGTGGATCATGAGGTCAGGAGTTTAAGATCAGCTTGACCAACATGGTGAAACCCTGTCTCTACTAAAAATACAAAAATTGGCCGGGTGTGCTGGCGCATGCCTGTAATCCCAGCTACTCAGGAGGCTGAGGCAGGAGAAGCACTTTGAACACAGGAGGCGTAGGTTGCAGTGAGCCACGACTGCGCCACTGCACTCCAGCCTGGGCGACAGAGTAAGACTCTGTCTCAAAAATAAATAAATAAAAAATAAAAAAACTTAGGCTAGTTCTAGTTTCTTTTTCTTTTTGCTCTGAGACAGGGTCTCGCTCTGTATCCCAGCCTGAAGTGCAGTGGTAAAATCATAGCTCACTGCAGCCTTGAACTCCTGGGCTCAAGCAATCCCCTTGCCTTAGCCTCCTGAGTTGCTGTGACTATATAAATGCACACCACCACACTCGGCTGATTTTTAAATTTATTTCTGTAGAGATGAGGGGGCGGGGTGGAATCTCACTTTGTTGCCTAGGCTGGTCTTGAACTCCTGGCCTCAAGTGATCCTCCCACTTCGGCTACCCAAAGTGCTGGGATTCCAGGCATGAGTCACCATACCTAGCCTGGCTAGTTCTTGTTTCAGAGCCAACCGTGAAAGAGACAGGAAGTGCCAGGAATCTTAGCTCACTCTTTCAGTGGAGCTGGAAATTAAAACTTACTGTGAATAGAACCAATACTTGTTCTAGGGCTAGGCCCTGGATTCCTGTATAAACCTGCTGTATTGGCTCAGTTGGCAGTCCTTGACTCTGTCTCCCTGCCAAGAACTCTAGTTCCATAGTAGTCTTGAATTTCTGTCCTGAATGTGGTTTACTTGGCTGGGCCCTGCCTAGAAGGCCAAATTCTGATTCCTGTGTGTTTCAGTCACAGAATAGGGTCCTGTGAGAGATGGTTAGATGTCTTGAAACTATAACCTTGCAGGTTATCCAAATGGTAGTACTGCCTGCACTTTTCCTATGAGTGCATCATGTCTATTTTGCAGGTTGGATCAAAACATGTGGGTACCACCTGAGGTTCTTCCATGTGAATCCTGGCATCAGTAGACATTTTGGACTTAATTTTGGCCTCATGGCAGCAAAGATTCCCATGATCCTAAGCACTGACAGAGAAACCTCCAGAATTAAAATCACGTTTCTTCATACTTCTAAGATGCTTGAAAGACTCTGGGTGGTAGAAGTGGGGGTAACTTCTCAATCATTTGTAGAACTGATAGTCATAACTCTTGACTTTTGTTCTTTACCAACAAGTGTGGGTCCTACGTTGATGATAGTATAAACTAGTTACCCTATTGGCATCCACTTCTGCAGCTGTCTACGATATACCACAATTTAGGAAGAGACCCTAAGCTATGGGCATCAGTTTGGAGCTAATCTGAAATCTAATGTATAAGTGAGAAATAATCCATAGCCAAAATTTCAAAAGCTCTAGTAACATTACAGAGGAAGAGAACTAGCATGGAAAGTTACAGTTGAAAGTGAGAGTGTGGATAGGTAGAACAGGCAATCTCTGTAATCACAGTTATTGCACATTTCAGAAAAGAGGCAAGGAAATCCTCGGGCAGTAGGTTTCTTTTTTTTTTTTTTTTTTTTTTT
>PVKV010022590.1:0-35041 GCA_004027835.1 Alouatta palliata | reverse complement strand
AAAAAAAAAAAAAAAAAAAAAAAAAAATTAAAAGTTGCTGGGCATGGTGGCTCATGCCTGTAATCCCAGCACTTTGGGAGGCCGAGGTGGGCAGATCACCTGAGGTCAGGAGTTCGAGACCAGCCTAGCCAACCCTATCTCTACTAAAAGTACAAAAAATTAGCTGGGCGTGGTGGCAGGCGCCTGTAATCCCAGCTACTCAGGAGGCTGAGGCAGGAGAATTGCTGAAACCCAGTGAGTCGAGATTGTGCCACTGCACTCCAGCCTGGGAGACAAGAGCGAGACTCCATTTCAAAAACAGAAAAAAAAAGAAACAAGAAAATTTAAAAGTTAGCCTGTCATGGTGATGCATGCCTGTGGTCCCAGGTACTCGGGAACCTGAGGTGGAAGGCTGACCTGAGCCCTGGAGGTCAAAGCCACAGCGAGCTGAAATTGCACCCACTACCCTCCAGCCTGGGCAACACAGTGAGACCCTGTCTCAAAAAAAAAAAAAAGAAAAGAAAAGAAAAGAAATATGCTTAGTGTGTGACAAGAACTAAGCAATGTGAGTTTTGTTAAATAAAATAACACCTGCAAAGCTACCAGCAGAAGTGTGGAACATTAGAAGTGCTCAATACGTAAACAATAGCAGACATGGAGAAAAGGGGACCCAAGAGGGAACAGTGACTGGCCCGGGGATACCTGGAAAGGTGCCCAGATGGGGCATCTGAGCTGCAACTCACGCACCTGTGGCAGGTAGGCCTGGAGGCCTGAGGAAGGGGAGCTTCCAGGCTTCATGCCCACAGGGCTTCTCTCCTGCAGGTTTCGAATCTATTCCAACCAGTCTGCACTGGAGTCGCTGGCTGTGAGTGGGGAAGGGTGGGCAGGCTGGGCTGGGGTCAGGGTGGGCAGGTAAAGGCAAGCCCACCCCCCCCCACTCGCTGCCCTGTTTCTCCCCTCCCCTCCCAGCTGATCCCACTACAGGCCCCTCTGAAGACCTTGCTGCAGATTGGGGTGATGCCCATGCTCAACGGTAAGGCTGGGGAGTGAGGACAGAGGAAGGAAGGAGGGCTGAGCTGGGCAGGCCCAGACTGAGCCGGGTTCTCCCACCCACAGAGCGGACCTGGCGTGGGGTGCAGATCCCACTACCTGAGGGCATCAACTTTGTGCGGGAGGTAGTGACAAACCATGCGGTGAGTGGGGCGTGGGATGGGGAAGGAGGGTAGGGCCTTCCCCTCTCTCTATAGCTCCCCAGTGCCCTCCACTACCTGACCCCAGCTCCTCCCTTACCAGTCCCCAGCTCCCGTTTTAATCTTAAGACTCCTAAAAGCCTTTGCACACACTGTAACTTCTCCTTGGAGCACTCTTCTCCTATCCCAATACCTACTAATCTTTCAGGTCTTAGCTCAGAGGTCACCTCCTCCAAGAAGCCCTCCTTGATACCCATAGTCTGTACTCCTAAAGCCTCATTTTAGCACCTTGACACGGAATTATCCATTAGATTGAGCCTCTGAAGGACAAAGACTCTGTCTCTTCATCTTTAAACTCTGGCCTCAGTAACCAAATGAATAAATGAGATTCCCCTCTCTGCCCCCTGCACAGGGCTTCCTCACCATTGGGGCTGATCTCCACTTTGCCAAAGGGCTGCGAGAGGTGATTGAGAAGAACCGGCCTGCTGATGTCAAGGCATCCACTGCCCCACCCCCCTCCACAGCAGTTGTCTGAGCCGTCGACCCCCACACTGGCAGCTGTCATTCAGGACTCCAACCCCTCTCAGCCCCTCTTTCCCCACATTCGTATCCTATAGTGGCCCCTCTAACCCCCAGTGCCACAGAGAAGACGGGGTTTGAAGCTGTACCCAATTTAATTCCATAATCAGTGAATCCATCAATTATAGTCCATCCACCACCTCCCTGTGGGCTGTCCTGAGCTCTGCTGGGTTCCTGGGATGGGATCAGTGCATCATAAAGGGCATTCTTTAAGCAGAGAGGGGGCCAGGCCACCCCATTCAGGAACTACTGTGGCAGTGAAGTGCTCACCTGCCCCCAGGCTGTCTATGGGAGTCCCAGAGGCAGAACCTGCCCTGCAGGGCACTTTGCTTACAAGAGGACTCCCCTAGCAGGAGAGGCTAGGAGAGGCTAGGAGGAGCTGCAGCAGGCCTTGGGGAAGCTGGTCAACGTGGTCATCAGTATGGCTGCTTGTTCAGGAAGCGGGAGAACATGGTGAAGGCAGCCAGGGGCTTGTCAGTGGGGACCATGTGTCCGGCGCCCTGAGGAGCAGTGTTTGTGAGATCCTGACCCCATTCCCTCCTCCTCATAACTGCTCACCTGTGGGGGCTTCCTTCATCCCAAGCCCTTTATTCTTCCCAGAACCCTCCCCGCCCCTCTTAAAAAAAAACTTGCCCATACCGGGGCTGGATGGTGACCCATGACCCAGCATAAAAGGCAGCCGGAGGGAAAGGACAGGTGGGCCCTGCTCCTTCGCCTCTGGCCCAGTTATCTCTCAGCAGGCTCAGGCCCTACCTTGATAGTGAGAAAGGCAATGTGGGAGAACTCCTTCACGAAGCCGGCAATCTGCTCCCCGCTGTCCCCGTACTTCACTAACCAGGGCCGGCGCTGCACCTCCATCTGCCCCACCAGGAAAGACATCAGCCTATGGCAGCTGCATCCTTGCTCACAGCTGCCAGCAAGGCCTCGGGGTTGGGAATTCCTCCACTTGCCCTCTGTGGACCACAGCCAGGCAGCCAGCTGGCCACTCCCAGGCATACCTGCCCCTGACCTCCACAGCAGCCCCTATCCCAGGGCCAGGAATCTCTGCCTTACCTTCTGGTTGAGGGAATCCACAAACCACTCATCGCCCATGAAATTGCAGGCCATATCTACATCTCCATTATATAACAGGATCTGGTATTTCTAAAGCAGGACGGGGTAAAAATGAGGGGTGGAAGAAGCCCAGGCCCCAGCCCTTCCCTAGTTCAAGGCCTACCCCTCAGGGAATTCAAGGGGATAAGCTAGATAGCACGAACCAGGGAATTCTCATGTTTTCCGATGACTTACTGCATGTCCAGTGTTCTGCTAACCGTTTTACCTTTGAAGGTAGATATCATTATCCCCATTTTACAGAAGGGCAACCTGAGGTTCATGATATTTAAGAAATTTGCCCAAGATTATGTGGCCAGTAAGGGACTCACACCCAGGCCATGTGACTCCAGAGCCCATGCTATTAACCACCGTGCTGGACAGAACCTGCTTCTAACTTGGCCCTGCCAGTGCCTCCTACATGAACTTGGACAAGGTCTCCTCCCACCCTGGACCTTGAAGCTCTTCTCACCCTTAAGGCTCTTCGGCTGGTGCAGACCTTCTATAGCAGGGTGGCATGGGCGGGGACAAACCCAGGTTCAAATCCTGTCTCTACAAATCACAAGACCCTGGGTTTTGCCTTTTAGAGTTTCAGCTTCCCCCGTCCTGACGGGAAGTCTAAAGGGGCACCCAGCTTGCTGTGCTACTCTGGGGTCCTAAGGCTGCTGGTGGATCCAGCTGTGCTGTCCCCACTCACCTGTGAGCTAAGCAGCTTCAGATACTGGGAGTTCATGCTTCGGTAGAGACGGCGGTACTGTAGGTTTACCAGGAAGCTGCCAGGAACATATTAGCGGATCCCAGGAAGACCAGGTAGGGGCAAAAAGTAGTCAACAGATCAAATCCTCTCTCCTATATCCAAGCTTCAACCCAGGAGGCAGACAGCTGGGTTCCACTCCCCATTTTGGGGGGTCACCCTCTCTAGGACTGACCTGGATGATGGGCTGGGATTCGGAGAGCCTCAACTCACCTCCATTTAGAAATGTACAGGGACATGCTCGGGTTGTTACGAGGACTGGGATGCAACCGGCATTTAGTGTCTAGGGGCCAGCAGGTGTGAGAGCATATAACAGGGGAGAGTGTGGCCACTGACCAATCAAAATGGACCTGAGCAGCCCCTGCTGGGCCCAGTATCACCCTTTTACTTGCTGGGGGTCACAGGAGATTGGACATGGGAAGTAATAGTTTGTTGTTGTTTTTTGAGACAGAGTTTCACTCTTGTTGCCCAGGCTGGAGTGTAGTGGCACGATCTCGGCTCACTGCAACCTCCACCTTCCAGGTTCAAGCAATTCTCCTGCCTCAGCCTCCCGAATAGCTGGCATTACAAGCAGCCACCACCACACCCGGCTAATTTTTGTATTTTTAGTAGAGACGGGGTTTCACCATGTTGATTAGGCTGGTCTTGAACTCCTGACATCAGGTGATCCACCTGCCTCAGCCCCCTAAAGTGCTGGGATTACAGGCGTGAGAAACCGCACCCAGCTGGAAGTAATATTGTTAATGACCAATGTGATGGTCAGGTGTGGGGGCTCATGCCTGTAATCCCAGCACTTTGGGAGGCCAAGGAGGGAGGATTGCTTGAGACAGAAGATCCCTGGGAACGTACCGACACCCCCACGCCCCAGCAACCTGCCACCCCAAGTCACAGGTGGCCATGGAGCCTCACTTGCACATGTCCCATTGGGGCAGCTGCTCCGGGATGTGGAGGGCCTTCCGCACATACGGGTTGTTGAGGTAGGTGGACGCAGCTGTGGTGTTGGTGCAGGGGGGGTCCATGCGCACTTTATTCCCCGAACGAAGCAGCGCCTGGAGGGCACCGACAGAGGGTCAGAGCCTCTGCTTCCCTGCCTCTCCCCCAACCCTCACTTCACCAGGAGGAAGCCCATGCCCTTGCACACCTGATGCCATGTCTGCTTGATTGGCAGGAGAGTGAAGATGTTGCCCAAATCCTGGACCACAACAGTGTCCTTCTCATACCTGCATGTGAAGTGGGGGCATGAGTGTGGAGCCTCCAGATGGGGCTGGGGTTGGCCCCAGGGGCACCTGGCAGCACCTACCTAAATTGGCCGGGCACCCCTCCGGCACACGGGGCATAGAGGTTGTAGATGTTGAGGCCGGAGTTGCCCACGATGCGGGACACTTCCTGAAGCTGCAATACACACCAAGCCACCATGCTTTCCAGATCCCCGGTCCCTCCATGACCCACCAAGTTGTCCCAAGATCTATTGCTCTTGTATTTCACCTCTTCACCCTTCACCCACTTTTTTCACAGGTAGGGAAACTGAGGCTCAGTGGCAGGAATCTTCCCAGACCTGGGTCCAAATCCTAGTGTCACTGTCTCCCAACACTGTGACTTCAGACAGTAATTTCAAATTCATGGTCCTCAGTTTCATGTGGGTAGTATGATCTCCTTTCAGGGGGAATCTTGAAGCTTAAATAATCTACATAGACACAGTTCAGCACAATGCCTGCCACAGTGCAGGTGTTCCATAAACGTGAAGGAGTCCTATCTCCCCCATGGAGGTTATGGGATTTGCCACCATAGGAGGTGGTGGTGGTGGGAATACACACTTAGACACGTGTCCCAGAGAACACGAAATTGCTTAAAGGTGCAAGATAAGAAAGCACTAAGGGATGGAGAACAAGGAGTCCCCAGGGAGGGAATGTGGTCCCGTTCTCAGGATTAGGGCTGGCAACACTGATGCAAAGTGACGGCAGAACCTCACATTGGTTACGCATTCTGGGTCTTTGTTGTCATAGAAGTTACATTTGTTCTGAGAGCAGCAGTGGGTCTGGAGAGAAGACCAGAGCCTGTAGGAGACGAGAGGAAAAGTGCATCAGCCTGTGGTGGGAAGAGGAAGGCAGAGGAGGCGAGCATAGCCCCCACCTCCCACCAACCTCCCTGACCCTAGGGGACTAGAAAAGATATCACGGGGTGTGGTCTGTACATCACCTAAGCTAGCTCCCAAAGAGGTGCCCCAGGGTCATACAAACAGGCCTCCTTAGTTCCTTTAAAATCTGATCTCTGGCTGGGCACTGTGGCTCATGCCTGTAATCCCAGCACTTTGGGAAGCCAAGGTGGGCAGATCACTTGAGGCCAGGAGTTTGAGTCCAGCCTGGCCAATATGGCAAAACCCCATCTCTACTAAAAATACAAAAAATTAGGCAGGCATGGTGGTGCGAGCAGTGGTAGTCCCAGCTGCTTAGGGAGGCTGAGGCACGAGAAGCACTTGAACCTGGGAGGTGGAGATTTCAGTGAGCTAAGATCATGCCACTGCACTCCAGCCTGGGTGACAGAGTGAGACTCTGTCTCAAAAAAAAAAAAGGAAGACAATCTGATGATCTCTATTCTTTGGTCTTTCGGCACTAAGTTCTTTCTGCAACCTACCTGCTGCTTGTAAACCTGGGATGGGTCTGGCATATCATGTACCTGGAGGACACACCCAAGATCATGTAACCTGCCCCACCCTAGAGATTACCCAACTGCCCTATCCCATACCTGTTCCCCAGAAGGCCATGGTAGTAGGCAAAGTAGACCAGGGAGTTGTCATTCTGCTCATAGGAGGAGAGTCCATTGCCCACAGCCAGCCCCTGTGAAACACCCAGGGCACTCAGCTCATGTGGAGGACGAGGAGGAGGAGCCTCCCTCACCTAACACCCAGACCTTCAGCAATCCAGAAGCTGAAACCCAGGATGGTTTGTGGGGATGGGTGGGTGTGGCAGGCCACTCAATGCAAAGGACAGAGCTGGCAGCCTGACAAGTGAGTTTCCTGCTGTGGGAGGCACACAGACAAACCTAGGACAGCTGCAACAGGGAGGTTATGCAGGAAACTGGGTTGGATGGGGATGCTGACCACTCTGACCTTGCTAACTGCAAGGCCACGGTCACAAGGTGCCTCCCTTCCCTCCTGCAGCCGCCCTGCACCTGAAGGTTCATGCTGGGGTCCTGCATGACCAGCACGGCCAGGGTGGGGATGTAGATGCCAGCATAGCTCTCTCCGGTCAGGAAAAGTTTGTTGTTCTTGTACTCCGGAAAGAGGCGGAAGAAATCTTGAAGGGCCTCGAAATTGCTCTGGGCGACCTGGGGATGGGAGAGCAAGACAGAGGGTGATCAGGAAGCTTCGGTATTGGGACTGGAAAGAACCTCAGCGATAATGACATCAATCCACCCTGTTTGTGTAAGAGGAAGTGACTTGGCCACTATACCACAATGGCATAGGACAGAGCTAAAAGTGGACTGCAGGGCCATGCTCTTTCTCCCAGCATCAGGCCATGTATGGAGGACCGGGGAGCCTGGGGCAGATGGGCAGGCACAGGACTCACCTCAGTGTCATTGGTTGCATAAAGTTTGTCATCAGAGTAGGAGAAGCCCACCCCAGCTGGGGACTCCAGGTATAACACATTGGCAATCTAGAGGGGAGGGAAAAATGAGCTAACCGCCACCCCATCCAAGTGCCGAGACACCCCCACAGGACCCACAGCTCCAGCTATACCAGGTTCCAAGAATAGGGGTTGTACTCCAGGGTGACACCATCTGGCTGGATCTGAGGAGGAAGAAATGGTTGGGTAAGTCCCATGGTGGAGGGAAAGGGCCACTGTGAGACGCACTTTACATGTGGGCAAAATCCCTGAGAGGTACAGGCAGCAAAGCCAAAGGCACAGAGGAAAATCCCGATGCTCACGAGCAAGGAAAACTTTTTGGAAAATCACAAAGTCCCTTCCTCCCTTTCCCCAGCCTTTTGCTTTGGGAACTGTGCTTTCCTCCTGCTGTCCACTCACCAGGAAGGGGCCATGCTCTGTTAGGAGCCCATCTAGGGAGCTGCAGCCGGGACCCCCATTGAGCCAAAGCACCACAGGGCTGTTCTCGGGATCCTTCTGGGACTCCACAAACCTGGGAGGGGGGTCAGGGCAGGGTTGGCGCAGGTGGAGGGGCCCTTTCCAGCCCTCGGGGCTTCCAGGCATCCTCAGGGGTCTGCGGAACTACCCTCCACCCCTCCTCCATCATCTCTCCTCCCAATCCCGCCCAGAGACAGGGCGGCAGACCAGTAGTGGAGGTGCGTGGAGCCGGAGCCTTTGAGGTAGCCGGAGAACTGGCGGAAAGATGGCTGTTTGGCCAGCCCTGGGAGGCACTGGATCTCGTCCTGGTCCGGGGCTGCCTCGCCTAGGGGCGCCCAAGACACGAGCAGCAGCAGCAGGGACAGCGGCGGCGGCGAGGCTCGGATCATCTGCGGGAGGCAGCAGAGTGGCTGTGGACTCGCTCCTCAGCGCTTCCGCGCAGCAGTGCCTGGGAAGGAGCTGGCGGTGCCTCCGCGAGGGAAGCCCCGGCCCCAGCGCCAGCTCCCACCCGCGAGCCTCCTCCGCCGCGCACCGATCCCGGGCTCGGGGAACCCCTCCAGCCTCCGGTGCCGGCTCACCTCTGCTCCCCCGCGTCCTTCCTCTCCTGGAGGCGCCCGGGGACTGGGAGTCATGTGTACTCCGAGTCACGTGAGCTCCGGCGCCACGTGACAGTCTTCCTCCGGCTCCTACTTTGGTGCCTACGGGCCTGGGGGGCGGTGGCGGTCAATGCCGGGTCAAGGTCTGCGGGCCTCGCGGGTCGTATCCCGGGCGCACGCGATCAGATGATCCTGGTGTGGACAGCCAAGTTCTAGGCGGGATGGCTGAGCAAGCGGCGCTAGGACCCCCGGGCAGAAGCTCGGGGGAGGGAGCCACGGGGGAAATGCCTTACAAGGTCCCCTTGCGGTCACCATCCTAGCCTGGCGCCCAAAATAGCCGCGGGCGCCCGCTGGCCTGCCTCATGGCTGGGAGATGGCTGCCGCCTCCGAGCCCGTGGATTCGAGTGCATTCTGGGGTCCGGTGCGCCCGGAGCCCCCTCCCACCCGCTTCCATCGGGTGCACGGTGCCAACATCCGCGTGGACCCCTCTGGGACGCGGGCCACACGCGTGGAGAGCTTCGCCCACGGCGTGTGTTTCAGCCGCGAGCCGCTAGCCCCGGGACAGGTCTTCCTGGTCGAGATCGAGGAGAAAGAGCTGGGCTGGTGCGGACATCTGCGTCTCGGCCTGACTGCGCTGGACCCCGCCAGATTGGCCGCCGTGCCTGAGTTTTCTCTGCCCGACCTGGTCAACCTGGGCCACACTTGGGTCTTCGCCATCACGCGCCACCACAACCGCGTGCCCCGGGAGGACAGACCGGAGGCGGAGGCGGAAGCAGCGGCCCCCAGCCGACCTCCGACCCTCCTGGTGGAACCATATCTGTGCATTGAGCAGTTTCGCATTCCCCGGGACCGTCTAGTGGGCCGGAGCCGGCCAGGGCTCTACAGCCACCTCTTGGACCAGCTCTATGAGCTGAACGTGCTGCCTCCGACGGCGCGCCGTAGCCGCCTGGGTGTCCTCTTCTGCCCGCGCCCAGATGGCACGGCCGACATGCACATCGTTATCAACGGCGAGGACATGGGCCCGAGCGCCCGGGGACTGCCAGCTGCGCAGCCCCTCTACGCGGTGGTGGACGTGTTTGCTTCCACCAAGAGCGTGCGCCTTGTCCAGCTCGAGTATGGCTGTAGGTATCCCTGGGCAGCGACCCCTCCTGGTTCAGTGTGGGGACAGGAATCTGCTAGGGCTCCCTAGCCAACTTGCCAGGCCTTGGTCTGTCCAGCACTAGTTTAAGAGGGAGAGAATCGGCCAGGCGCGGTGGCTCAAGCCTGTAATTCCAGCACTTTGGGAGGCCCAGGCGGGCGGATCACCTGAGGTCAGGAGTTCAAGACCAGCTTTGCCAAACAGGTGAAACCCTGTTTCTATTAAATATTCAAAAATTAGCCAGGCGTGGTGGCAGGCGCCTGTACGGGAGGCTGAAGTAGGAGAATCGCTTGAACCCGGGGAGGCAAAGGTTGCAGTAAGCCTAGATCACACCACTGCACTCCAGCCTGGGCAGCAGAGCAAGGCTCCGTCTCAAAAAAAAAAAAAAAAAAGTGGGAGAATCTAGCTTCAAACTGCACCTCTGCTTGTGCTCTTGTGCCAGCCTCTACCTGGCTTTGGGCCTTGGTACGCATCTTGGCTGATTACGATGCCCTACAAGTTCTCTTTTAGTTTTGACAGTGTTACCTGTATTCACCTAGGGCAGGGATTCTAAACCGATTTTAGATATCAGGGGCCTCTTTGAGAATTGTTTGCCCTTTTCTTACAAACATGTTTGGCCAGGCATGGTGGCACACACCTGTAATCCCAGCCCTTTGGGAGGCTGAGGCAGGAGAATGCTTGAACCTGGAGGTGGAGGTTGCAGTGAGTCGGGATCTCACCAGTGATCACTTGAGGCCAGGAGTTTGAGATCAGCCTGGCCAACATGGTGAAACCCTCTCTCTACTAAAAATACAAACATTAGCTGGGCGTGGTGATGTGCACCTGTAATCCCAGCTACTCGGAAGGCTATGGCAGGAGAATCACTTGAACCTGGAGGTGGAGGTTGCAGTGAGCCAGGATCTCACCAGTGCACTCCAGCCTAGGCAACAGAGCGAGACTCTTGTCTCAAAAAAGAAAGAAAGAAACATGATCAAGCCTGGGCAACAAAGTGAGACCCCATCTCTACAAAAAAATTAAATAATTATCTGGGCATGGTGGCACTTGCCTGTAGTCCTAGCTATTTGGGAGGCTAAGGCGGGAGAATCACTTGAGCCCAAGAATTGAAAACTGCAGTGAGCTATGACCACTGCACTTCAGCCTGGGTAACAGAGCGAGACCCTCTCTCTCTGTTTTTTTGTCTGAGATGGAGTCTTGCTCTGTCGCCCAGGCTGGAGTACAGTAGTTGTGTGATCTCAGCTCACTGCAACCTCCACTTCCTGAGCTCAAGCAATTCTCCTGACTCAGCCTCCCCAGTAGCTGAGATTACAGGCATGTGTCACCATGCCCGGCTAATTTTTGCATTCTTAGTAGAGACGGTTTTTCACCATGTTGACCAGGCTGGTCTTGAACTCTTGACCTCGTGATCCACCTGCCTCGGCCTCTCAAAGTGCTGGGATTACAGTCATCAGCCACTGCGCCCAGGCCAACCCTCACTCTTTAAATAAAAAGAAAGAAAGAAACATGCTCATAGACTTGGGCGTATTGGCTTAGAGGCATCACAAAGCCCAGACTGAGAGCTTCTTAATGCTGAGATATGGTTCATTGTAGCCCTGGTAAGAATTTTAGTTATACCTCTGGTCACATTTCATGAATTCAATGAACCAGAACCCTCTCTGTGCCAGGCCTGTGCTGGAGGCTGCAGTTGCACAGGCAAATCAGACACTACCCCTGTCCCCAGAAGCTGCTAAGTGAACTGGGAAGGGATTGTGCTAAGTGCTATGGTACACACAGGGCTGCAGCACTGTGATAGCTCTTGGGAAGATGTGCTTTTCTCAGCCCCATGAACAGCCGCATGAAGCAGGCTGGGCCCAGAGAGCAATAAGGACTTGCCCACATTTAATGGCAAAGTGGGGGACCAAGACCTAGATCTTCTGTGTCTTGGCCTCAGACCCACCTTCCAGTTCAGTCTGCCTTTCACAGCCTTCTTCTCACAGTGCCATCCCTGCAGACTCTGTGCCGCCTAGTGATACAGCGGAGCCTGGTGCACCGGCTGGCCATTGATGGGCTCCACCTGCCCAAAGAACTTAAGGATTTCTGCAAATACGAGTGAAGACCTGCAGCGCACCGGAGCAGGACTGCGTCCTGGGGCCCCAGACCTGTGGCTGGCTGGTCTGAAGTTGGCCACACTGCTGCCAGGCAGGACCAGAAATAAACAGCTGATGCTGACATCTTGATCACTGGAAGGTCTCCTTGCCCCTACAGCCTATGAGAGGCACTTCTTTTAGAATCACTGCAGGTCAGAGCAAGAGAGCATTTTAGATACCATCTAGACCAGTGCTCCCTAGGATGGCTGCTTGTTAGAGTCATCTTGGGATACGTAAAGAGTGCTGGTGTCCCACACCCCATCTCTAGGGATTCGTATTTATTTTTTGGGAAATTAGGCCTAGACATTGTTTTTTGTAAAAGCTTCTCAAGATCTCCTCACGTATAGCCAGGGCTGAGAAGCATGTTCCTGGAATAGCGGTTCCAACTTTGTCATACATTATAATCACTTGAGGAACTTTGAAAAATACCAGTACCTGGCCTGTAATCCCAACACTTTGGGAGGCCTAGGTGGGTGGATCGCTTGAGGTCAGTAGTCTGAGACCAGCCTGGCCAACATGGTGAAACCCTGTCCCTACTAAAAATACAAAAGTTAGCCAGGCATGGTGATGGGTGCCTGTAGTCGCAGCTTCTCAGGAGGCTGAGGCAGGAGAATCACATGAACCCAGAAGGCAGAGGCTGCAGTGAACTGAGGTCTTGCCACTGCCCTCCAGCCTTCCAGCCTAGGCAACAGAGTGAGACTCCATCTCAAAAAAAGAAAAAAAAAAATGCCAATACCTGGGTCTGACCCCAGGTCTCATGCTACAAGGCTCCTGTATTTCCATCTCTGGTCATTTGCTTCTGTACAAATGATCTCATTTCATCCTCAAAACTCCTAATGAGGCAGTGGCAGTCATCAGACCCACTTTACAGATAAGGATATCAAGGAACAAAACTATCTAGGTGATTTGTCCAAGGGTAAAGGCAAGAACCTAGAACACCCACCTCCTGGTCCAGTGCTCTTTTAACCTCATCCTATTGTCATACTCAGGTTCTAGAATGAACAGGTCAATGCTGTAAGGTGGGTTCCGAGTGTAACAGGGCAGGTCTATGAAGTGACATTCTAGAAGGGTGAAGAAGGGAGGACAGGAGGCAGATCACTATTCCCTCACAAACAGGGGCTTTGGAGCAGCCATGTCCTACTTCAGGACTCCACAAACTCATCTAGGTCCTCTGTCTTCTGACCAAGGTGAGTGGGGGGCACCTGTGATTGGAGGGAGTGCTGTAGCTTCTCCTGAGAAGTTGCTTTCCGGCTCTAGGGAGGTGGCAGTTCCACTGGGCATTTAGGGGCTGGCCCTAGAATCAGTTCTTTTAGAAGAAAAGCCATTCTAAATGTGCTTGCCAATCAATAACTACCTGCTTGCTCTGTATTCGTTCAACAAACACTGGCCATCACCTACTCTGTGCTGGGGACTGGGAGTGTGGGTCTGAGTAACACCTAGTTCCCAGCCTCTAGACAGTCTGCTGAGGCTGGTCTTAGTTATGCCGCCAAACTCTGCTATTATGCCCTGCCCCTCAGGGCCCCCTCCTCAAAGAGACCAAGAATAACTTTACATTTCATTCCTGTCTCTACAGGTGGGGCTGCTTCTCCAGGCTTGTCCCTTGGCCTCTGTAGTCCTGTAGAGCCAGCGGTGGTGGCCTCTGGTGGAATAGGCCCAGTGAGCCAGAAAACTGAGCAGGTGGCACCTACTGCCCAGGCCTGGGGCCCAGCCTTGGCAATGCCACAAGCCAGGGGCTGCCCTGGGGGGACTAGCTGGGAGACACGACAGAGGAAGGAATACAGCCAATACTGCCACAAATTCCCGCACGCGAGACAACTGGAGAGCTTGGGCCGGAAGAATGGCTATTCCAGAAGCACAGCCCCCGAGCTGGGTGGCCCCAGCAGGCCTGGGCCCCTGCTGCTGTGTGGGCTGTCACCAGGGGTTCTGCCAGTACCCTCTGAGGCAATGGGGAAGGAGGCCAGCTCCCAGCCTGACATCTGCATCCTCACCCTCGCTATGATGATCGCCGGCATCCCCACCGTGCCTGTCCCAGGCGTGCGGGAAGAGGACCTGATCTGGGCTGCTCAAGCTTTCATGATGGCCCATCCAGAGCCAGAGGGTGCTGGGGAGGGGGCGCAGTGGGAGCAGACACATGCCCACACAGCGTCTGGGAAGGTACCCCTATTGAGATCCAAGAGGGGCCAGCCTCCTGGCTCCTGCTTGCAGCTGGATGAAATAGCACCAGATATGTAGGGTGGCTTCTCCGTATGGTTCTTGGGGAGACAGGGTTGAGAGAAGAGCCTATGGCAGGGATGGGGATACAGCTGGTGGTTCAGCCATTCTGACAAATTCCAGTCCTTCCTTAGGGACTTCCACACCCTAGAAAGTTCTCTAGTTACCACTAAGACAGGAGATAGGTTTTGTCAGGTAGATACAATTGAAATTACCTGAAATAGGGGCCCCTGCTGGAGAGTTGAGGCTGCTTTTATGTTGTTTTGAAGACTTGATCAGAATTTTTTTTTTGTTTTTTTTGAGACAGGGTCTCTCTGTCACCCAGGCTGGAGTGTAGTGGCATGATCACAGCGTACTGCAGCCTCAACCTTCTGGGTTCAAGTGATCTTCCCACCTCCTCAGCCTTTCTGAGTAGCTGGGATTACAGGCATGTGCCACATCCAGCTAATTTTTGTGTTTTTTGTGGAGAAGGGGTTTTCCTATGTTGCCAGGATGCTGTGATCTGCCTCCTTTGGCCTTCCAAGGTGTTGGGATTACAGGCGTGAGCCACCATGCCTGGCCTGCCCAGAATCTCATATTAAGTCCTAGGCATGTGAATTCTCCTCTTGCCTTAAATTTCCCAGCATGTTGAAGGCAGGTCATAGGACCATAGGCAAGGAAAGAAAATTAATACTTGAGTACCCACTAGGTAAGCCTGCTCTGTAAACTTACCCTGTGAAGATCCCAGATCCCCATTCTTATAGATGAATCAAGTTGAGGTTTAGAGAGGTAACTTACCCTAATAAGTCTCATAGCTAGTAAAAGGCAGAACCAGGCACAAAAAACAAGCAGGGAAGGAACCAACCAGGATTCACATGTTGTATAACACTCTAAAGTCTATTCTTTCCATGATATACCCTGAACTATGTGCTACGGAAAAAAGAAAAACTAGATAAGTACTAGAATATGCAACATTCAGTTTTATTGACCCCAGGATGGGACAAGGAAAAAAGTTTAGGGAGCCTGGCTGAGCCAGCTCCCCAGAGGGGCCTCTTTCCCTGTAGGAAGCCTCCCAGCCCAGCTCACTCAAAGGAGATGGCCAGGTGAATCATCTCATGACTGGGGCAACTGCTACCAAGCCCCGATTCTCAACCTCAGAACCTGATGTCTTATCTCTTATCTTAGACCACGGGGTTGCCTGTTTTTTTTTTTTTTTAGATTGAGTCTCACCCTCCCAGGCTGGAGTGCAGTGGCAACAGAACCTTGGTTCACTACAAGCTCTGCCTTCCAGGTTCAAGTGATTCTCCTGCCTCAGCCTCCTGAGCAGCTGGGATTACAGGCGCCCACCACCATGCCCGGCTAATTTTAGTATTTTTAGGAGAGACAGGGTTTCGCCATGTTGGCCAGGATGGTCTCGAACTCCTGACCTCAAATGATCTGCCCACTTGGGCCTCTAAAAGTGCTGGGATTACAGGCATGAGCCACCACGCCCAGCCAGCTTGCCTGTTTTTGTAAGACCTTTGAGCTAAGAATGGTTTTTACCTTATGAAAATGTTAAAACCAAGAATATACATCAGAGACTGTATGTGGGCAACAGAGTAAACTATTTACTATTGGGCCCTTTACAGATAAGATTTGCTGACTCCTGTCTCATGGAGCTAGACACATGCTATGTAGCAGGCCATGGTAGATGAGAAGACTCTTGAACCTTGTCCTTATTCTGGAAGGAGGGCCCACGGAAATACAACAGTGTATGTGTGTATGTGTGTATATGGGCGGATGCGAGTGTGCACAGGTGCACGAGCATCTCTGGGGGTTGAGAATAATCAGAGTTGGACCTGCTCATAAGGTCCAATCCAGCTGTCGGCCAGTTCCCGCAGAGTGTTGTACCTCCGCTCAAACTCCTCCTTGCTGCAGTGCTGCAACAGCTGACCCACCTCCTCGGTGAGGTGAGTCACTGCCAGGTGCTTATCCAAGGTCTCACTCCACTTGCTGCCTAAGATGCTGTCTAGACTGGTGGCACAGCCTGACGTCCACTGAGCCGGCAGCATGTCGGGCTGGAGCACCTGGTGGCGGGCACTGAGCATGGCTAGGATGTGGCGGCAGGGCAGGTGGAAGGCCTGGTTAAAGTAGCAGCTGCAGCTGGCAGGGGGCTGGGGCTGTACCTTGTGGGTGTCTTCCAGGATCTGTATGTTCATCTTTTCTGAGCCAGAGCCAATGAGGTGTGTGGATTTCTGGACCACAGCAAGCTCGCCCAGGCAGAGCTGGGCTGCTGGCCCTGTGCAGATGGCATTAAGAGAGTGCTGGATGTGGGATTCTACCAGCTGTTCCACTTTGGGGCTTTCAGGGATGGTGTCTGAGGGGGCATGATTGTTCTGGGCGCACAGGCCCTGGTTGAAGTTTGCCTTGTCTGCAGAGTTCTGCTGCATGTAATGGAACAGAGAAGCCATACCCTGTTTCTCAGATGGGGTGGTGCCAAAGAACTGGCTGAGGATGCGGGTGGTGACCTCGAGGCTCTGGAAGTAGCGGCTGCTCTCAGCTTGGCTTCTCCAGCGGTGAGCCAGCCAGATGCGGTCGTTGAGCAGCCAGTGTGAGTGGAGCTCAGGCAGCTTGGCTGGGGGGATGCAGTTGCTCAGGAGTGTATGCAACTTTCTCAGGTTGCTTGCTGTAGCTGAGCACATTGTGCTCTGCAGGGAGGTCAGGAGCAGCTTTTCCACGGGCCGTTCAAGGGATAGCTGATAGAACTTGCCCTGGAGGAACTTACAAATGTGGAAGGCTGAGAGCAGGACCTCAGCTGCGGGGAACTCCATGGCTAGGGTGGGCAGTGGAAGGAAATGAGGATCCACCAGGATGGTACAGACTCTCTCCCATGCTGGGTTAAACTTCTTGAATACCTGGAACATCTGGGCCAGGCCTTCAGTGTCCTCCTTGGCAGGGATGGCGAAGTAGACTGCTCGGGCAAGATGACCCTCCAGCTGCACCCGAGGTCCGTCCACCAGGAAGGTATATAAGACCTTACCCCTTGGGTTATAGGTCCGGTGGATAAATAAGATCTCAGGGAAACGGTCAAAGACACTCTGCATAAAGCAGCTCTGGTAGTTGAAGGTATCTAACTGGGCAGTCTTGCTAACCTGGTGCAGCAGCGATGGTGGGCTTGAGTCCTTAATCAGGAGCCCATTCAGCATTGTCAGGGCCATGGGGGGGATGGGAGATATTCAAATGCCAAGGTCAAAATACTTTCTCTGCAGGGCAGCTGTCCATGAGGCTTTGAGTCTCTCAAGCTCCAAGTAGGTTGAGCCTTGAGGCTAGACAATTGTTCCCAGATCTTTTTCCAAAGATGGGCCTATGGAGAGGAATAGAGGTTTAAGGAAACAGCAGGAACTTGGCTCTTTAGTTATTCATCCAGACAATATTTGCTGAACATTTATTATGTGTCAGCACTGTTCTAGGGGGAGATACACAATAAACACATACGTAATCGAAGATATATCCAATAATGAAGGTTTCAGAGACCACAAGCCTGAGTAACATGTCAGAGAGTAAGCGGGGAAGGGAGGAATACTTTAGTTAAGGTGGTAAGGGAAAGCCACTCAGGGGAGAAGGAGGATATTGGAGCTGAGACCATGATAGGAAGTTAGCTATGGAAAGATATGGGTCCAGGGGATTTAAATAATATGGCCAGAGCTGCATATGGCCTTCAAAAAAAAAGTAGCATTCTAGCCAGGCACAGTGGCTCATGTCTGTAGTACTAGCACTCTGGGAGGCCGAGGCGGGCGGATCACTTGAGATCGGGAGTTTGAGACTAGCCTGGCCAACATGGTGAAACCCCATCTCTACTAAAAATACACACACACACACACACACACACACACACACACACACACACAAAATTAGCTGGGCGTGGTGGCCTATGCCTGTAGTCCCAGCTACTTGGGGGGCTGAAGTAGGAGACTCGCTTGAACTCAGGAGGTGGAGGTTGCAGTGAGCCGAGATTATGCCATTGCACTCCCACTCTAGGTGACAGCGAAACTCCAACTCAAAAAAACAACATAAAAATATTATTTTATATTTATAAGTGATTGGCATCCATTCTTTCCTTTGGTCCTGGTATATATAAGAGAACCGCAATTGTTCCAAACTTGCTGGGTGATTTGGGCAAGTCAGTGACCCTCTCTGAGCCTCAATCCCTTCCACCATAGAATGGAGCTAACAGATGTGCATAGCTTCTCGGCCTCTACTATATCCCTCTTCTAGCAGCAATGCTCTATTCCAGTGTTTTCTCTATTTGGCCCCAGACCGAGTTACTGTCCTCATTTTACAGATGATAAACTAAGGCTCAAACAAGCTAAGTGACTTGCCTACCATTACTCTGTAAGTAGCTGAAAGTTGAGTCTTTGGTTCCGGATCCTGACTGCTGCCCACAGCACCTGGGTTCCAAAAACCAACAGAGAGGGAATACGGCCTTTGACCTCTCACCTGTAACCTGGGTGGGAGATGTGGATGTCTGACGTTCCCAGAGTCCGGCTGGAGCCGGATAAGACAACCTTCCTCCCACCCCTTTGGGAGTTGTGTGACGGCTGACCGCGGAGATCCGCTGTCTCACACTTAACACCCCTTCAGGAATCACTCACCCACAGCCTGCTCCGTCGCCATTTCTCCCTATTTGACCCTGCCTCCGACTCTGACTGACCTCCAAACTCACCAACCACGGCATCAGCCTCGCAGTGACTTGGGCCAATGTCTGAGGAATTCGCTTTCAGGCTTTAGCTCTACGGACCAATCGTAGCGCGATCATTCGTGGGCGGGCTGTATTGCCAGGGTTACGAGGGGCTCGGCTGGCGGTAACCAATGAGAGCCTAATGATACTTGCATCTGGAAGAGCTGATCCTTGAGGCTGGAGCTCTGCAGCCCCTCTCCTGGCTAGACGACTGGAAGGGCACGTTACTATGGAAACTCCCTCAAAGGTAGAAAATGAAAAGGAAAATAAAGAGCAGCTTTGCGATTTTGGTTTTTTTTTTGGTCAAATTCTAAAGCCCCTGAGGTTTAGGAAAAGGTGCATATGCAGTCATAAAATGCATTCTACCTTACGGGGAAATTGAGTTCCAGGTCTCAAACTCTAGGGCGCTCCTTTGGGTGTAGGGAGCCCAACTCTTAGAGTTGAGGAAATCCAGATTCCCTTAAACAAGCCAAAACTTGGTGTTCTCTAGCCCGACTCCCTCCAGTATTCTACAGAATGGCGCCATGACTTATTTAAGGTCCCACTATGCTAGCGCAAAAGCCAACTGACTGGTCTCTTTTCCTCAGTTCCCTTGAAGATGGCAGACTTAGAAAGCTCGGTGTTTACCAGGCCTTGGAGGATTAAGATTAGTAACTAGTAACACCAAATCAGTGTTGGAACTTATGCATCAAAAATGTTAATGGGCTGGGTGCAGTAGGTCATGGGTGTAATCCCAGCACCTTGGGAGGCTGAGGTGTGTGGATCACCTGAGATCAGAAGTTTAAGACCAGCTCGACCAACATGGTGAAACCTCATCTCTACTAAATACAAAAAATTAGCTGGGCGTGGTGGTGCATGCTTGTAATCCCAGCTACTCAGGGGACTGAGGCAGGAGAATCACTTGAACCTGGGAGGCAGAGGTTGCAGTGAGCCCAGATTGTGCCGTTGTACTCCAGCCTGGGCAACAGGAGTGAAACTCTATACCAAAAAAAAGTTGGTTATGTAAACCTAGAGGGGAAATTTGGAATTAGGACAGGCCAACATGCTAATTTTTTTTGTTTCCGCAACATGCTAATTTTTACAGAGGAAACAGGTCAAAGAATTTGCCCACAGTTCCCCAGCAAGTTGCTGGTAGTCAAGTCTTAAGATTCAGGTTTCTTCCTGCCCACCCCTAGACTATTTGGCCTCTTCCCACTAGAATATAAGGCAACCTGAAATCAACCTTGAAGGCTTGGTTGTAGGAAGGGTGGCAAAGTAAGAGGCAGATTGCTAAGTCCTTGAATGTGAGACATCAGGTTCTATTTGGCTCCACAACCCTATTAGGTTGCTAACACTCAATTTTCTTTCTTTTCCTCCCCCTCCCTCCCTTTTCTTCCTGAGTCTCACTCTGTCACCCAGGCTGGAGTGCAGTGGCGCGATTTTGGCTCAATGGGATCTCGGCTCACTGCAACCTCCGCCTCCTGGGTTCAATTGATTCCCCTGCCTCAGCCTCATAAGTAGCTGGGATTATAGGCACACCACCACGCCCGACTAATTTTTGTATTTTTAGTAGACAGAGGGTTTCTCCATGTTGGCCAGGCTGGTCTTGAACTCTTGACTTCAGGTGATTCGCCCACTTCTACATCCCAAAGTGTTGTTATTACAGGCGTGAGCCATTGCAACCAACCTCAATTTTCTTTAAAATTAATAAATCCACTCTAGAGCACTCCCTGACAGTAAGGTCAAGTTTTATTGCTATGCAATTCCTCTTCCTTCCCTCATCAAGCAGAACACATTTCCCTTGCTTATTTGATTTTATTAAAAACAACTTTATTTAATATGAATAAAAAGTTACAAATAACAGATTCTTCACAAAGAGCAGCAGCAGCCAAAGATCACCCTCATTCCCTTTGTCCCTGAAAACAGGCCCTTTTTCCAGACCTATTTTGTCTTACCCTATTCTGAGGCAGGGATTTATTTTTTGCAGGGCAAATCAGATCTGATCACAGGGGTTGGGGGAGGAAGAGGGTGACCTTGCAGCACGGAGATAACTTTGGCCTTGAACAACGAATGAGGCTCCCAAGGAATGCCAAAGGTAGGGCTGCAAAGGGGCAGATTGAAAGGACTGTCACACAATGGAATTCCTCTCCTCTCTACTGTAACAATATTCCTCGCCCTACCTAGGAAGACATTGGCTAAAATGCTGACCCCTAGCATGTCCTGCCCACTTTAAACTCTCACACTTCCAAGGAGAAGTGTTTGTGGTCCAATGCCTCAGCTAAAGTGCTTCAATAATGCATCACAGCTGCAGCAGGAGGGAATCCCTCCTCCTCTTCTTGCTTTTCCCAGAGGAAAGGCAGGCAGCCCACGTCCTTAAAGTCTCCTGGCTGCTGAAGGAACTCAGATGGCTGGGAGGGGTCAGCCCAGATATCCACAATCTTGCGCAGGGTGGAGTAGCGTTCTTCCAGCTCTGGCCCCTCCGTCTGCATGAGCAGGTTTGCTAACTCCCTGCTCAGGTCCTGAATCATGTCATTCCGTCCTTGCTTCTCAGGCTGGCCTATGTTTGCAACTGCACCACGATCCTGGAGCTCCCCATTGGGCCCAAGGAGGTGCTGGTACTTCTTTTGCCACCGGCGGCACACCATGGCTTCCCCAACCGGCTGCTGGCTGGTGTGCAGCAGAGCCAAAATGTGTCGGCACGGCAGGTGGTACCACTGCTGAAAGGAACAGCTGCAGCTACAGCCGTCTTTGCTCACCTGGTGAGAGTCCTCTAGCAGCTGAACGTCTACGGAGGAGCCAGCCATGTCCACCAGGTGGGTGGAGTTCTGTACCACCTCCCACTCATTGTGGCACAGCTTGTAGGCTAGTTCGGAGCCACTCTGGTGCAAGGTGTCTAGCATGCCAACCTGCAAGGGCGGCACCTGTGACTGCTGCTGCACATGCACCTGCTGTGGGTCTGGCTTGGTCTCTTTTACAGGGAGCCTGTTGAGGCTCCCTCCACAGATTCCAAAAGGCTTCTTGGACTTCAGGGGCATGCTTGCTGGCCGAGCTCTCTTTAGCTTGGGAGGAGCTGTGGGCAAATTCTTCAAGCCTTTGGTATTAAAGAAGTCTATGTAATCCACAAAGCAGAGGATGCAGTCCAGCAGGGACTGCTGTTCCCGAAAGAGGCTTGACACCTTGCTGGTGACAATGTCCAGGCTGTCCATGTAGGTGTTACATGCAAGCAGGCCCTTCCTAACATGCATGTACCACAGTAGTTCACAGGTGAACCAGTGGGCCTGCAGGAAGTTGAAGAGATCCTCATCTAGCAGGGCCTGGGACATCTGGCAGAGATTTTTCAGGCTGGCTTCGGAAGTGACAAACACGGCCTCCCGGAGGGCTTCCTTCATGAGCCTTTTAAAGGATGGATTTGCTGAGCTACGATGCAACTTCTTCTCCAAGAGTCGGGTTGTGTGGTAGATGGAAAGGAGGATGCGGGCCGCAGGAAAGATCTCCTGCAGGATAGCCCGGTGATGGAATGAAGGGTCCACAAAGACCACCTTGACCTTGGGCCAATCGGAGTTGAACTCTGTGAAGATGCTCAGCATCTTGGCCACGGAGGTGGCTGTCTCGGTCTTGAGCACAGCAAAGTGCACCACTCGACTTTCTCGTTCCTTGTTCTCCACCAAGAAAGCGTAGAGGATGTGGCCCTGGGTGTTCTCCACCCGATGTAGCAACAGATTCTCTGGGAAGCGGATGAATAGGTCGCTCATCTTACTGCTCTGGAAGCTGAGCCGGTCCAGGTCTTGGCTGTCACCCACACTGAAAGAAGCCATGGAACCCTCATCTACCTTAAGAAAGTTCTTCATCACTTTTGCTATCTTGGCCAGGTCGGAAGGAGTGATGCCTTCCTGCTCTGGCTTTGAGGACACTTGTACCTTATCTAGGCAAAACAATGGCTCAACCTGGGACTTCTCTGCAGTGTCAAGGTCTTTTTTGGTTGTGGGCTGCACAGGCTGGAGTCTCTGCAGGCACATTGTCTTTTGAGATTTGCCAGTGGTGTCTTCTGAAAGACTAGTCATTTTAGAGTCACCATGTATGTGCTGTGTGTTTAGTTCACTGATAAATAGTCTATCTAGTCTCTCGTTGTACTTTAGGAGCAAGTATGCTGGGCACATGTCTGCCTCCTGTGTTCTCTTCCTGTTTGACTGGGTCCGAATACAGACAAATTTCACTTGCACATACCTAGGGAAGGTAGCGGTGACAATGAGAAAGGTGCTGACCACTTCAACCCCTTATAAAGATAAGACCCTGAAGGGGGCAGGGTGCAGTGGCTAATGCCTATAACCCCAGCACTTTGGGAGGCTGAGGTGGGAGGATCATTTGAGCCCAGGAGCTTGGGACCAGCCTGGGCAACATGGCGAGACCCTGGCTTTGCAAAAAAAATCAAAAATCAGCCAGGAGTGGTGGCATGTTCCTGTGGTCCCAGCTATTCAGGAGGCTGAAGAAGGAGGATTGCTTGAGCCTGGGAAGTCAAGCCTGCAGTAAGCCATGTTCATGCCACTGCACTCCAGGCCGGGCAACAGAGTGAGACCCTATCTGAAAAAAACAAACAGAAAAAAACCCCATAGGGCCAAGAGTAGTGGTTACCAGCTGTGGTCCCAGCTACTCAGGAGGCTGAGGCTGGAGGATTATTTGAGCTCAGGAGTTTGAGGCTGCTGTTAGCTGTGTTTGTGACGCTGCACTCCAGCCTAAGCAACAGAGCAAGACTCTCTTTTTTTTTTTTTTTTTTTTAAAAAAAGTAAAGGATTTATATATTAATAGAATTAAGGAAAGAAGGAAGGCTGGGTACTGTAACGTATGCCTGTAATCCCAGCACTTTGGGAGGCCAAGGTGGGAGGACTGCTTGAGATCAGCCTGAGTAAAACAGTGAGAGACTGTCTCTAATTTAAAAAAAATTTTAAATTAAAAAAAAACCCAAATCAGGGCATGTGTTCTCAGGATCTCCTGAGGGTTGTATCATGGGGAAAAAACAGTAACGGCAACAAATTCCTATGAACTAAGAAGAGATTTACATTAACTCTCCAGTCCCAAAGTAGTCAGCTCTTTCTTTAAGAGCCTGTCCAACTACAGCTCCCTTCACATGCCTCTACAGCACTTCTAAGCCCCAACTCCATTCTCTCTGTTGCCATTTGTAGCTGCCAACAATTCACCCTGAGGCAGGACAGGAGGGCAAATAGACAGGAGGCAGCAGCAGAATGCTCAGCTGGTTACTCCCTGTTTAAAATGTCCCCATCATTTATGTCTTTTGGGAACTACTACTGTCTCTTCCTTCTCGAGATAGCAAAGATAAAAGTGAGGTTCCAAGGACATTGGACTAGATCAGTGGTTCTCAACTGAAGTTTTCAGGGCCTTTTGAGGTTAGAGTATGTTTGGTCCTCTTCTTGAAGAGACAAGATTAATGCTCATCTTTCTTTCTTTTTTTTTTTTTTCCGAGACAAAGTCTCACTCTGTCACCCAGCCTGGAGTGCAGTGATATGACCTCGGCTCACTGAAACCTCCGCCTCCAGGGTTCAAATGATTCTCCCGCCTCAGCCTCCTCAGTAGCTGGGACTACAGGCTTGCAGCACTGCACCTGGCTAATTGTTGTATTTTCAGTAGAGACAGGGTTTCTCCATGTTGGCCAGGCTGGTCTCGAATCCCTGACCTCAAGTGATCCACCCACCTCAGCCTCCCAAAGTGCTGGGATTACAGGTTTGAGGCACCGTGCTCGGTCTCTTTCTTTTTTGAGACAAGGTCTTGTTGTTGCCCAGGCTGGGGTCAAACTTCTGGGCTTGAGCAATCCCCCTACCTTAGCCTCCCAAGTAGAAGTGATTACAGGCATGAGCCACTGCCCCTGGCTTCTGCTCATGTTTCATTTAAAGAAAAATGTCCACATCCTAAGAAAATTTGATAACCACTGGGATAGATGATATTTACAGTGTTTTCTAGTTTCGTCATTCTAGGCTGAAAGTGATGATTCAAAAGGGAGGGTCAGTTAAATTGGGTATCTGTTCTTTTCCTATCTCTATTCAGCCAGTTTCAAGGCCCAAATCAGGTCCCCCTTCTTAGAAAGTCTTTGTGGATACCCTCAAGTCATAGTAATTGCTCCTGTCTCTGAATTCATAGCATTTATTTATAAGGTTTAGCAGATTCTCTGGGTGGCACTATACCTAGTGGCTAAAGAGGGGTCACTGGAGGCTGACTGGATCTGAATGCTGGCTCTACTACTCATAAGCTGTTCAGCCTTAGGCAAGTCAGTCACCTCTCTGTGTACAGTGTCCTCATCATAAAGTGAGATAATCTCATTAGGGTTGTTATTAAGTGAGCCACAGACAAAATATTTAGTCCAGAGATTGACTCAGCCTTTTGTTTATGCTAAATACAAGTTAGCTGGTATTATCACAGCTTTTATGCCTTGTGACATTTTCTTAGATGTTTATCCAGTACTTTTCCAGTTGGATGGGGATGTCCTCAAGTGTCAGGACTATTATTCCTCAGGGTAGTCCAAGCATCTCACACAATGCTGTACCTTCAGCAGGTGCTTATGGATGATATACTGGATGAATGAATCATGGACCACCAGTGGGTGGGAAGGGTGACACCCCTGCCTCCTCAGGGAGTGCCCCAGCCAAAGACCAGGGGAGGGGGAAAAAATCTCAGCCCCTGGCCTTACGTGGCATACCCTAGAAGCCTCACCTGCACTTTTCCAAATACTCTAATCCAGTTGGTCCAGTTTGCTCACCCTGTGGGGCAAGCTTAGGAAAACAGGATGTGTGAGTCTCACAGTAATAGGGTGGAGGGCCTTGGGGCTGAGAGTGTCTGTGCCTATAGTGCGCCCAGTGTGGGGGTAGTGCCAGCTCTAGCTCTGGGCCAGGAAAGGCTGGAGAATTCCAGTAGTATAGTGAGACCAGCCAGGGGTGACCACTGTTTGATCTCTGCCTGTCTCTCTAGCCTTGTTTTCATCACCTTGTTTTTTGTGTCCTAGAAATGCCTACAACTTTGTGTATTCACCATGCTCTGTCTCACCTTTGTGCCTGTTTGCCCCTTTGTCTGTAATTCCTTTCCTACCTTCCCTCCTTTCAAAGCTTGCTGATCCTTCAGGACTATGTGCACCCATTATCTTTTCTAGGAAGCCTTCCTCCAGCCTTTAGCTGGGCACTACCCTTCTGCTGACTCAACATCGTAGCCTAACTGTAGCTCATTGAGTTATATTGACTTTATGTGCACTTAGTGAACATTTGTTGAGCTATTCCAAAGAAAGATACTAGTGAGTGCCAACCACAAAGCTCTTTGTACTATTCCTGGCTCTATTTATGTCTGCCCCTCCCAGGGTGGGAAACTGGATGCTCTTTATGATTCTTCTTTCTCACCTACATCCAGTATGTTAACAAGTCTTTTAATACTTCCCTACCACTGCTACGTGTATTGAGAATTTATTATGTATCAGGCTACATTAAGCCCCTAATGTGCATCATTTTATACTAGGAAAAGGATTCTATTATCATCTAATTTTACAGATGGGAAAATAAGCTTAAAGAGGTTCTCAAGGATGAGAATCTGGGATTTAATCCTCCAGCTAAGACCTGGGGACATGGGATTTGTACTGCTTGCTTGTCTGCAGTCTGACTCGTTAACCATTATGCTGCCTGTCTTCCTTCCTTTCTCTGAATTCCCATTTTCACCCTCCTCATCTTGACTCCCAACACATTGGTTAGGTTCAAAACTTTCTTAAGGATCTCTAAATATACTGTTCTTTTTTATTTTTTTTGAGACAGAGATTTGCTCTGTCGCCTAGGCTGGAGTGCAAGTGGCATGATTTCGGCTAACTGCAACCTCTACCTTCTGGGTTCAAGCAATTCTCCTGCCTCAGTCTCCTGAGTAGCTGGGATTACAGGTGCCTGCCACCATGGCTGGCTAATTTCTTTCTTTCTTTCTTTCTTTCTTTTTTGTTTTTCAGTAGAGATGGGATTTCACTCCTGTGTAATCTCTCCCCTGACTAGACTTTGAGAGTAGAGACTATCTACCTGTAGCCTTTTGAACAACTCGTACAGTATTTGGTACAAAGAACTCAGTGAATGTTTGAAATTAAACAAATGACTTGTCCAAAGTTGTAGTCGGTAATAGTGCTAGGACTAGGAGCCAAGTCTTCTAAGAGAATTCTTCGAATTGATCTTGCTACTACACTGCTTATGTTATAGAAAGAACTTTTTATGCCTCAGTCATTCATACAGGTGACATTCACAGAGCATCTGGTATGTGCCAGGCACACTGCCAGACACCAGGGACACCATTGGCTCCTTTACCTCTGTAGTTACAATAGAAAAACACAAACACCTACAAAGTAGGTTGGAAGGAAGCAAGACTGGCTGACTCCTTCCAGATCCTGGTTAAGTGCTCTTAGATATAAGCACTAAAGGAGATTCAGAAAAATATAATAAAACCTTGTCCCCACCTTGAAGGGAGTTTATGCCTCTACCAGGGAAACAGAAATAAGTTCAGATGAATATAACTATGGTGCTCAATGAATTCTTTCCGAAGATTTCTGTGCTTCAATGCATGTTATATCTCAACAGAAGATTAAGGGAAACAGAAAGAAATAACTTCAACTTAGCACCCATTAAGTTTGGAATTCATGATGCAAGCAAGAACAGTTTGCATCATGAATTCCAGTAGCTGGGCGCTGTGGCTTATGCCTGTAATCCCAGCATTTTAGGAGGCTGAGGCGGGTGGATCACTTGAGGCCAGGAGTTCAAGACCAGCCTGGCCGACATGGAGAAACCCCGTCTCTACTAAAAATAGAAAAAAATTAGTTGGGCATGGTGGTGCACACCTGTAATCCCAGCTACTTGGGTGGCTGAGGCAGGAGAATCGCTCGAACCCAGGAGGCAGAGGTTGCAGTGAGTCAAGATCATGCTACTGCACTCCAGCCTGGCGACAGAGTGAGATTGTCTCAAAAAAGTGAAAAAAAAAAAAAAATTCCACTTAGCTGTGTGACCTTGGACAAGTCACTTCACTTCCTCTAAGCCTCTAATTTCTTATCTATGTATATATAGAAATAACAATATGAATAATCAGTACCACCTAAAGTCAATTAATTTAAAAGGCTATGACAGGAATTGTTGGTTGCCAACTCAACATCCTCTGTCCGTTCCTTCCTGTTTTCTTCAGTTATCATTCTTCCCCCACACAGCTACATGCTTCAGGGCTAGTCTAAGCCAATTAAGGTAATCTTATTAGGAATGGGCATGGATATTGGCCCAATTCTTGACAAAGAAACGTGATAGGAAATCGGCAGGAAATCAAGGAAGGCTTTTTTTTTTTTTTTTTTTTTGAGACGAAGTCTCACTATGTTGCCCAGGCTGGAGTGCAGTGGTGCAATTTCAGCTCACTGCAACCTCCGCCTTCTGGGTTCAAGCGATTCTCCTGCCTCAGCCTCCCGAGTAGCTGGGACTACAGGCACATGCCACCACGCCCAGCTAATTTTTTGTATTTTTAGTAGAGGCGGGGTTACACCATGTTGGCCAGGCTGGTCTCAAACTCCTGACCTCGTGATCCACCCACCTTGGCCTCCCAAAGTGCTGGGATTACAGGCATGAGCCACCGTGCCCAGCAAGAAAGGCTTTTTCATCTGGATATGACTCCTGCATTTGTGCCACGTGGGGAGCCTTCCTAAGGACAAAGCTGAGACCTGAACATGGCAGAGTAGAAAGATGCAGAGTCCAGGCCATTGAGACAATGACCTTTGGAGGCCCACCTCTGAGCTTCCAAGTATCTGCAATTTATAAGCCATTTTGAGTCAGGGTTTTCAGCTAATTGCAGCCAAAAACATACCCAGAAACATTTCTTTTTTTTTTTTTGAGATGGCGTTTCGCTCTTGTTGCCCAGGCTGAAGTGTGGTGGCATGATCTCGGCTCACAGCAACCCCTGCCTCCCAGGTTCAAGCGATTCTCCTGCCTCAGCTTCCCGAGTAGCTGGGGTTACATGGGACAACATGGTGAAACCCTGTCTCTACAAAAAATACAAAAATTAGCTGGATGCAGTGGCACATGCTGTAATCTCAGCTGCTCAGGACGCTGAGGTTGCAGTGAGCCGAGATCGTGCCACTGCACTCCAGCCTGGGCAAGAGAGTGAGACTCTCCCTCAAAAAAAAAAAAAAAATTCCCAAACACCATACTTCATTTCCTGTCTCACTTTTGCAACATACAAAGGATGGTTTTGCCAAAATATTTCTGAGCTTTACTAAGTTTCCCAAGGGCTTAATTTAAGTTTTTGCTAGGCAAATCCTCTACTTTTCAACTTTCTATCATCTCATTGTCCTTGTTGATTTCCCTTCTTCCTTTGTTAACTGGTATAAGGCTGAAAGTTTTCTATCATCACTTTCAGGGATTTCACCTAGTCCTGCAACTTTTGAGAGAGGTGCCATTTCAGTCTGCAGTCAGTTTTATTTGCATTTGCATTACCTTGATGCTTATGGAATTTCTTCATCAGCCAGAAATAGACTACTGAATATGTTAATGGGACTGGCAGGGATAAGCAGAGGGATGGTTAAGTAGTGACTAATTTTATAAGTAGTTAGCAAGATTTTTGTGTGATGACTTTTGCTTTTCTACGTAGCCTTGTGACTATGGATACTTGGATAATGAAAACTCTGATAACAAGGGTCCTGCCAAAGGCACGGTAGATTAAATGAGACAATGCCTGTCAAGTTCCTAGCAGAGAAGGGAATGAGCTCCCACAAAGTGTTTATAAATGGAAGCTGTTAACCTGAACATCAATGGAGAGAGACACCTGAGTTATTCATCGTTTAAGAAACGTCAATCCCCTAAATGGCATAACAAAAACAACTGACATAAAAATGTGAGAGGGGGAAACTGAGCATACAGTCACAGACTCTTCCTAGTTGATAGCGCTGATCAAGAAGAATGAAAATGAAGGCCACATTTAGATATACTCCAAGGCCAACTGCCCACAGCCGCAGAGCCAGAATTTAAGATATCCTGAGTCCCTGAAATGCTAGCTCTAATCAATCATAAACAAAACACAAAGCTTTACATCCTTGTCAGCATGATTCAGTAAAATTAAAGGAATCAGTTAAAGGCAAAACAGTGTGAACAGCTCTACTGGCCGTAAACAGATGTTCATGTATAACAGCCAATCACAAAAAAGGTCAAAATACTTCCTCCCTTAGGCTTTATCAACACTGCCCTCACTACAGTGTCTGGTGCTTACCAATCTCCAACTGTTCTTTTGTGTGCATAATAAAAATTTTTCCAACTTGATCTGATTTTATTTTTGATATGAATTTCTGGTCATTTAGTGGTAATACCCAGAGCACATTTCTTTGACTCTCTTTCAAATACGACTACTTTCTGTTATATGCTACAGTCACAGCTTCAGCAAACATTTATTGAGCACTGTGTTAGCTGTTACATGCATTTTCCTTTTCTTTTTTTCTATCTTTCTCTTTTTTTTTTTCCTTTTTGAGTCAGGGTCTGGCTCTGCTGCTCAGGTTAGAGTGCAGTGGTGTAAACATGGCTCACTGTAGCTTCAAATTCCTGGGCTCAAGTGATCCTCCAGCCTCAGCCTCCTGAGTAGCTGGGACCGCAAGAGCATGCCACCATGACCAGTTTAATTTATTTTATTTTTTGTAGAAGTGGAGTCTCGCCATGTTGCCCAGGCTGGTCTCGAACTCCTGGGCTCAAGCAATCCTCCCACCTTGGTCTCCCAAGTGCTGGGATCACAGGCCTGTGAGCCACTGCCTTAGCCTGAATTTTCTTATCACCACATCCTTCTCATTTTGTAAATCATGAAACTGTGTCAGGAGGTTAAGTTTTGCCCAAGATCAAGAGCAAAGGTGGTCTCTTTTACTCCAGAGCTCTTCCTTTTAACAGTTAGGCCAGCTTTTCTAGAGAAAGAATTGCCAATGACCTTTACATCTGCCTAACCACCCATATAATATTTGCACCATTATTTTCAATTTTTTTTTTTTTGAGATGGAGTCTTGTTCTGTCACCCAAGCTGGAGTGCAGTGGCGAAATCTTAGCTCACTGCAGCCTCCGCTGGGTTCAAGCGATCCTCCTGCCTCAGCCCCCTGAGTAGCTGGGATTACAGAAGTCTACCATCACACCCAGCTAATTTGTGTATTTCTAGTAGAGATGGTTTCACCATGTTGGCCAGGCTGGTCTCAAACTCCTGGGATTACAGGCATGAGCCACCACATCCATGTGCAAATGGTTTTCTTTAAATTAGTTCACTTGCTTCATTTTGCTTAATATCATCTCAGCTGACCACCCAGTAGTATGTGTATTTGGGTGCAGAAACATGTACTAAATTACCTCCTAAAAACATTTCTTCCACCTACCCTCCAGTCCTCCAAGACATCCCCATATCACTCAAAAAGCCCAAGACACTGAGCTCTGCACAGAGCCAGCTTGCAATAAATGATCCAAGAATGTCCATATAACATCACAATCAGCACTCAACTTGTCTCTGCTGAAGACCTGTGCTGCTCATGAATTCACCACTTCCTAAGCTATCTCAGTCCACTATTGTCCTCAGGGGTGGAGCCTACAATTTACTCATCTTTGTACTCCTGGCCCATGGTAAACACTCAGCCTCTTACTGTAAGTTTGTTAAGAGAAAAATTAACAAGTGACATTAGAAAGCTATTAGAGCCCACTGGCTAAGTACAACAGTTAAGAGCTCTGTTAGTAAATAGGCTGGGTCTAATCTTCAGTTCTTTTTGTTGTTGTTTTGAGACAGAGTCTTGCTCTGTTGCTCAGGCTGGCGTGCAGTGGTGTTAGCTCACTGTAATCTCCCCTTCCTGGGTTCAAGTGATTCTCCTGCCTCAGTTTCCCGAGTAGCTCAGATTACAGGTGCGCACCACCATGCCTGGCTAATTTTTGTATTTTTAGTAGACACCGGGTTTCACCATTGTGGCCTGGCTGGTCTCGAACTCCCGACCTCTGGTGATCTGTCTGCCCTGGCCTCCCAAATTGCTGAGATTACAGGCATGAACCACCACGCCTGGCCCTAAACTATTTGTCTCTTAATGTTTGACTTCTCCTGGCTCTATCTCCCCATCTGCAAAATAATACACTATTTATGGACTATTTGTTATCTGCAAAGCACTGTGTAAGCACTTTACATGTATTAACTAATTTAATGGGAACAACAAAATTTGCCTCTTGGACAAAGCTATTCAGAGAACCAGGTCAGGTAATAAAGGTGAATGTGCTTTGTAAAGTAGCTGCAAAATCTCAGGGCTGACAGCTTTTTTCTGAGCAAGAGCCTGCATTGGTTTAGGGTGTCAACCAGCACCCCTACCCTGTTCCTGACAACCAGAGTAAGTGTCACCATCACCACTCCGCACAGCACCCTGGGTTTGTCCTTTGGAGCTCTACTACCACTTTAAAGAAGTTATTATTTCTGTGATCATAGATTAGTATTTATCTCCACAAGAGTAGAGATTCAATTTATCTTTTTCAACAACGTCTCTCCAGACACTAGCATGAAGCAAATTTTCAGTAAACAACTGAAAAAAAAAAAAAAATCAAGGAAACCACAAAAATAAAATCAATTAAACTGCCCATATAGTGAAATAATTTCCAAGATATATTGATAAGTCAGAAAAGCCAGGTACAGAAGGCTATGTCTAAATAGTATGCTGGCACTTGTGTTAAAACTACAAAAAGATGCATATGCATATACAAGACATGTTTGTTGAGCCTCAATGTCTCTCAGAAGGTAATGCTGATTGCCTCTACATAATGCAGTGGGCCAGGCACAGCGGCTCATGCCTGTAATCCTAGAACTTTGGGAGACCGAGGAGGGAGAATCACTTGAGCCTAGGAGTTTAGTATCAGCTTGGGCAACATAGTGAGACCTCATCTCTACAAAAATAAAAAAATAAAATAAATAAATAGGCTGGGTGTGGTGGCTCCCAGCTGTAATCCCAGCCCTTTGGGAGGCCGAGACGGGTAGATCACTTGAGGTCAGGAGTTCGACACCAGCCTAACCAACATGGCAAAACCCCGCCTCTCCTAAAAATGTAACAATTAGCCAGACATGGTGGTGCAAGCCTATGGTCCCACCTACTCGAGAGGCTGAGGCAGGAGAGTCACTTGAACCCAGGAGGCAGAGGTTGCAGTAAGCCGAGATCGCACCACTGCACTCCTGCCTGAGTGACAAGGAAGACTCCATCTCAAAATAAATAAATAAATATGAAATAGATTTTTAAAATGCAGTGGAAGTGACCTTTTTAGTCCCTTCTGTACTGTTTGAAAAACAATTTGATCATGTTAATCACTCAAAAACAAAAACACTCTTTATTTACTTATTTTATTTTGAGCCGGAGTCTTGCTGTGTCGCCCAGGCTAGAGTGCAGTGGCATGATCTTGGCTCACTGCAACCTCTCCCTCCTGGGTTCAAGTGTTTGAATTGCACCTGGCCCAAATACACTTTAAAAATTTTTCACCTTCAAAAACAAAAATAGGTCCAGCATGGGGCTCACATCTGTAATCCCAGCATTTTGGGAGGCCTAGGCAGGAGGATAGCTTGAGACCAGGAGTTTGAAATCAGCCTGGGCAACATAGCAAGATCCTATCTCTAACAAAGTTTTTTTTAAAAAAATTAGCCTGGCATGGGGGTACATGCCTGTAGTCCTAGCTACTTGGGAGGCTGAGGTAGTAATATTACTTGAGGCCAGGATTTCCAGGTTATGGTGAACTATGATCCTCCCACTGTACTTTAGCCTGGGCAGTAGAGCGAGACCTTGTCTCCCAAAACAAACAAAACAAACCCTAACCCACCAATCTGATTACCAATCTTCCAATTTCCTTTCCTGCTGCTCCAGCATAAATCCTTCCTTCTAGCTAAGCAGGTGTCTCCTCATGGCTTTTGTATATGCATGCAAACATACATCACTGCTTGCGCCCCCCTTTTTTTCTTTTTGAGACAGGATCTTACTCTTGCTCAGGCCAGAGTACAGTGTACAGTAGTGTCATCATAGCTCACCGCAACCTGCAGCTCCTGGGCTCGAGCAATCCCCCTGCCTCAGCTTCCGGAGTAGCTGGTACTACAGGCACACACCACTATGCCTGGCTACTTTTTGTATTTTTTGTAGAGATGGGGTTTTGGCATGTTGCCCAGGCTGGTCTAGAACTACTGGCCTCCAGTCATTTGTCTGCCTTAGCCTACCAAAGTGCTGGGATTATAGGTGTGAGCCACCATGCCTGGCTCCTAATTTTTAAATTTTTTTTTGGAGACAGGGATCTCGTTTTGTTGCCCAGGCTGGTCTCGAACTCTTGGTTTCAAGCAATCTTCCTGTCTCAGCCTCCCAAAGTATTAGGATTACAGATATGAGCCACGGTGCCCGGCCCATCACTGTTTTCTAATAGAAGCACATCACGTTTATATCTGCACTAACTCACACCATTTTTCCCTCCAGGGTATTAATCTTCTTGTGGCAGGCAGAATATTCCCTTGAAGATGTCCTTGTCTTAATCCTAGAATCTGTGAATACCTTAGGTTACATAGCAAAGGAGAATGGTTGTAGATAGAATTAAGGTTGCTATCAGCTGACTTGAAAATAGGGAAATTATCTGGGATTATCAGGGTGGGCCCAATATAATCACGAGGATCCTTAAAAGTGGAAGAGGGAGGCAAAAGAGGGAGTCAGAGATGTGATGACAGAAGCGAGGTCAGAGTGATGTGATGACTCAGCCTGCTACTGCCGGCTTTGAAGATGGAGGAAGGGGGCCATGAGCCAAGGTGTGTTGGACAGCCTCTAGGAGGTGGCAAAGGAAAGGAAAGGGATTCTTCCCCAGGGACTCCAGAAAGAAGCACAGCACTGCAGACATCTTGATTTAGCCTGGTAGGTCCTGTGTCTGACTTCTAACCTAAATAACTCTAAGATAATAAATTTGTGTTGCTTTGCACCACTAAAAACTCGTCATTTGCTAGAGTGGCAAATAGAAAACCAATACGCCTTCTGACAGCTCTTCATCTTTGGGGACCTAGCTCAAGCCTCCCTTTCACTGCTACGTCTCTAGCTTGCAGCGACTTTTCTCTTCTGAGTTCCTGCAGCACCTATTTCCCTGAATCACATTGTTAGTACTTAATAACTCACTCATTCAATAATGATTTAATGTCTGCTATGGACCACACTGTGGCTAGACACTGGGGATGGTCTTCCTGAAGGGTGTTTAGGAGCAATTGTGATTTTTTTTTTTTTTTTTTTTTTGGTATTCCTCTCATTACTTAGGAAGATCCTACCCATAAGGACAAGGTCCAAACACCTCACAATGGTATCTAAAGACCTTTAGACTACAAGTGACTTCACCTCCTGCCAAACATGGGATCCCTCACTGTTTCTCTAACATGCCACTTTCTTTCATGTCTTTGCTCCTGCAGGTCCTTCTGCACAGCAACTTCTGGTCAAATGCCTCCGTGCTACTCAGTAATTAACCACAATTCTACTCTAGCATTCTACATGCATTCGCAGCCCAGAGAAACCATTAATTCCAGTGAGAAGACTTTCCCCACCTCCCAGGCATTTGCCACTTCTTTCTCTGTACATTTCATCTTTTTTTTTTTTTTTTTTTTTT
>PVKV010022589.1:17464-35131 GCA_004027835.1 Alouatta palliata | reverse complement strand
TGTGCAGAAGCTGTGGAGTTTGATTAGGTCCCATTTGTCTATTTTGGCTTTTGTTGCCAATGCTTTTGGTGTTTTGGTCATGAAGTCCTTGCCTATGCCTATGTCCTGAATGGTTTTGCCTGGATTTTCTTCTAGGGTTTTTATGGTGTTAGGTCTTATGTTTAAGTCTTTAATCCATCTGGAGTTAATTTTAGTGTAAGGTGTCAGGAAGGGGTCCAGTTTCTGCTTTCTGCACATGGCTAGCCAGTTTTCCCAACACCATTTATTAAACAGGGACTCCTTTCCCCATTGCTTGTTTTTGTTGGGTTTGTCAAAGATCGGATGGTTGTAGATGTGTTTGTTGCCTCGGAGGCCTCTGTTCTGTTCCATTGGTCCATATCTGTGTTTTGGTACCAGTACCATGCTGTTTTGATTACTGTAGCTTCGTAGTACAGTTTGAAGTCCGGTAGTGTGATGCCTCCAGCTTTGTTCTTTTTGCTTAGAATTGACTTGGCTATGTGGGCTCTCTTTTGGTTCCATATGAAGTTTAAGGTGGTTTTTTCCAGTTCTGCGAAGAAGGTCATTGGTAGCTTGATAGGGATAGCATTGAATCTGTAAATTACTTTGGGCGGTATGGCCATTTTCACGATATTTATTCTTCCTAGCCATGAACATGGAATGTTTCTCCATCTGTTTGTGTCCTCTCTTATTTCATTGAGCAGCGGTTTGTAGTTCTCCTTGAAGAGGTCCTTTACATTCCTTGTTAGTTGTATTCCTAGGTATTTTATGCTCTTTGTAGCAATTGTGAATGGCAGTTGGTTCTTGATTTGGCTGCTCTTCACTTTAAACAACTAGAGGCATCCCTGTAAAGTGTGGGACTTTAACTCAATTTGCTTTCATTTAAAATTGCCGTTTCAGAGCCATCATATCATCTTCACTCTTCATTATTTTTCAATTGACTGCAGCTTGGAGTTTTTTATACCTTCTTCGTCCTCCTGTTCCTCTGTCTCAGCATCATATATTTATGTGTTGGTTCATCCGTCCACCCACCCACTCATCCGCCTATCTATCCACCCACCCACCTGCCCATCCACCCGCCATTCACCTATCTACTCATCCACCCATCCATTCACCCCCCCACTCATCCTTCTACACACCCATCCATCTACCCATCCATCCACCCATCCATTCACCCACCCACTCATCCTTCTACCCACCCATCCATCTACCCATCCATCCACCCATCCATTCACCCACCCACTCATCCTTCTACGCACCCATCCATCTATCCACCCATCCATGCATCCAGAAAACATTTCATGCCTCTGTGCCAGGCTATACACACCAGTTTAATGATTTTCAAGTTGGGGAGATTTTGCTTCCCTGCCCCCAGGGTAACTGGGGACATTTTTGTTTGTCACAGCTAGGAGAGAGGGAGGTGCCACTGGCATCTGGCAGGCGGAGGCCAGGAATGCCGCTAATCATACTCAGTGCCCAAGAAAGCTGGCCTAAATGTAATATGGCAAGGTGGAGAAATTCTGCTGACTCCCTGGCATAAATAACTGAGTTCCTAGCCATGTGAAACTTAAAATCTTGCAGGGGAAGTGGACAGATAAACAGAGACATCGTGCTGATGCTGCTGGTGAGGTCATAGGTGTTTGTGGTCATTTCTCCTTTGTGGTTCAGAAACGAGTTCATTCATGGATCTATGAAAAGATTCTTTTCTAGAGAGGTCCAGTAAGAACTGGAAAGAGGAGGAAAGAGGCTGAATGAACAGAGGGTCACAGGTGTACGTTTGGGACATGTCGTGGGGGCTGAAATTTGGAACCTTGAATGAGGCAGAGGTAGTAAGTTCAGACGCCTGCAGGTGCCAGGTGTGGTGGCAAGGGTAACAACAAGTGGCAGCTGAGCCAGCTCACTGGGGCGTGTTGTGGTCCGTGGCAGACAAAGGGACCCCTGAAGTAGGCGGTGGCCACGCAGCCCCAGTCAGCTGGCTCCATCTGAGAATATAGGCCTGGGGAGACCAGACCCGTCTCATTTCCTATAAAAGCCCGGACTTTGTAGGAAATCTCCCGAGTTTTAAATGTTTATAACTCATCCCAAGTTTGTTTAAAAAGATTAAAAAACAAAAAACACTGTTCAAGCCAAACAAAACACACCCGTGGGCCTCATCCCTCAGGGTTTTGACCTCCATTCTCCAGATAAAATGAGTCAAGGCTTGCAACTGACACAGTGCCTGGGAGACAGCAGGCGTTCGATAAATATTGGTTAAGAGTGAATAAAGGTTAAGTCAAAAGCTGGCAATAAACCCTGAAGAGCACCTGAGGGTTCTCTAAAATGAATGCTTTCCCTAATTCAGGCTTTCTCAACCATATGAAGCTATTGGCACTGGGGCCAGACACTTCTCTGTTGTGTGGGGATGCCCTGTGTGCTGTAGGATGTTTATTTAGCAGCCTTCCTGGCCTCCACCTACCAGATGCTGGTACCATTCCCTTTCCTCTCCCCACAATTATAACAACCAAAATATCTCCAGGCCGGGCACGGTGGCTCATGCCTGTAATCCCAACACTGTGGAATGCCAAGGCGGGTGGATCACCCGAGGTCAAGAGTTCGAGACCAGTCTGGCCAACATGGTGAAACCCCATCTCTACTTAAAATACAAAAATTAGCCGGGCGTGGTGGCAGGTGCCTCTAATCCTAGCTACTCTGGAGGCTGAGGCAGGAAGATTGCTTCAACCCAGGAGGTGGAGGTTGCAATGAGCTGAGATTGTGCCATTGCATGCCAGCCTAGGCGACAAGAGCAAGACTTCGTCTCAAAAAAAAAAAAAAAAAAAAAAAAAAAAATATATATATATATATATATATATATATATATATATATGTCTCCAGACGTTGCACAGCAAGTTACAGATGAACTCAGTAAAGGACTTTGCTGTAGTCTGTTGGTAGACAGCCACAGATAGAGAACCCAGAAAGAGTTCTGAGCTGCCTCTCATGCTCTGCTTTATCAGCCCCAGGGAGGAACCAGAAGGAAGAGAGGAGTTTCATGCAAAATAGCCCCCGTTTAAGAATCACTCATCTCAATTTATCTGTCTCCTCCCCACCCCAGTCCCCACATTTCCGGGTCACACAGTGAGCCTCCTCTGCAGTGGAGAGCAGGGATGATCACTCCAGGATGGGCATCCAGGCTCCTCCTCCCTGGACAGAGGTCACTCTGTGGCTCTCTGCTGCTTTTGAGGCCTTTGGGATTTCGTCTTCCAAGCCCCACTGCTGCTTCGGTTGATGTTTACAGAAGCACTGTGCAGGACTGGACACGCTGCAGCTGCTCCCGCCCCTGTTGGAAAAGGGCTGGAGGAATAGTCCCTCCTCTCCAGGGTTGCCAGCCTGGCCCATGTGTCTGCAGACAGGTACAAGGAGGACACTGTCTGACCCAGGTCTTGGGTGGAATCGGTAATTAAAGCAACAGGGGGACTGGGGAGCAGCTGTTTGTTCACTTTGTTGAGCGTGAGTAGCTGGGGGGCACACTGACTCACGCAAGGGGTTCTCAAACTTGAGAGAGCCCGAGAACCTCCTGGAGGGCCTGGTAAGCTGTTGGATCCAGCCGCAGAGTTACTGAGTCAGAAGGTCCGGGGCAGGGGTCTGGGAATTTCTCACGTGTTCCTAGGTGTTGCTGCCGCTGGCCTAGGGGCTGCCCTTTGAGAACACTAATCTGGCCTCTGGTGAAGATTCCAACCCCCTTCCTCTATCCAGTTTCTACCCTCAGGCAGAGGAAGCAGAAGATGGGAGGCCAAGGGCTGTTTAGGAACCCATCTCCTCTGCTCTGTCTGGATTCTCCACCTGTCCACCGACACACCACAGCAAAGCCCTCATGGCACTGGGTGAAACTGTAGCTTACTCTGCAAGTATGAGGCTGGTTCAACCAAGAGAATTTATATGCCTATGAGCTTCTTCGTTTTCTGATTATTTTTCTTGTCCCTTTGATAATGTAGCATATTCAGATGGGTCTCCCAGTCATTAGAGTGAATTAGTGAAATCCCTCTTTATGGGTTTTTATTTGTTGGAGCTTAACAGAGGTGGTTTAAATCACCAGTCATCAGAAATGCCTTCTCTGGCAAGTGCTTGGATAATGCTTCATTATAAGCAGGCTTAGCTGCTGCGACAGATATAGATTAGAACAATTTGCTTCTCTGCTGATGGGGAAACTGTGACATGACATTTTGGTGGCTCTGGTACAGAGCCGTTTTCCAGAAGGGAAAAGTCTCTTGCACTTCTGCATCTACCAAATAATTTAGCTTTGTACACTTACGTGCTACTCCGGGTCTGGAGGTGGGAAGTGTTGTGCCGAACCCCTGTCGACTCCAGCGGGGATGGCACCAGGTTCACGCGGCCAAAGAAGAGACCCAGAGCCAGCAAATGAGACACAGGATTTTGTCAGGGGCTTACATGCAGGGGAGAGAGTCCAGCCGTGGTGTGCCGGCCGGCATTTCACTTAGCACCTCCCATTAACAACCTCCACCTGGCAACCTTCATTCAACCCACGGTTGGGACCTCCATCCCCTGTACAGCCTGTGTTCCATGGGACAGGATGGGGGCTCAGATGTTCTTCAGAGGCAAGGAATAAATCTCTAGGATGACCACCTCCAGATTTCCTGGCTCAGGACACACGTTCGGGTGCGTCTGCCATACAGGGTCATTCTTGGGGTAGGCTTAAGGTATGGTTGTCAGATGCATTTGCCACCAGGGAGGGAGCTGCTTTCTCAGAGTTGGGTGACCAACTGATCCCATTTTGCTTGGGACTTTTCTGGTTTCAGCGGTGACAGTCTCTGGTCTCAGAAGCGTTAGTTCCACGTAACCCAGACAATGGGTCAGCTAGCTCAGAGGAGGACACTGGTTGGAAATTCCGGGCAGGCAGAGCTCAGAAGTCTCAAGATACTAACAATTACCACCCAGTTTTGAGTACTCACATGCCAGATGCTTAATCCTCGTTATCTCATATTGTATTAGTTCGTTATTGCATTGCTGTGAAGAACTACCTGAGACTGGGTCATTTATAAAGAAAAGAGGTGTAATTGACTCAAAGTTCTGCAGGCTGCACAGGAAGCATGGCTGGGAAAGCCGCAGGAAACTTACCATCATGGCAGAAGGCAAAGGGGAAGCAGGCGCAGTCTTACATAGCCAGAGAAGGAGGAAGCGAGCAAAGGGGAAGGCACCACACGCTTTCAAACAACCACATCTCGTGAGAACTCACTCGCTATCACAAGAACAGCAAGGAGGAAATTCATCCCCGTTATCCAAGCACCTCCCCACCAGGCCTCTCTTCCAACACTGGGGATTATAATTCAACAGGAGATTTGGGCAGAGACACAAATTCAAACTATATCACCTATATCATCCTTCAAACAATGCAAAGTCGTGCTATTACCACCATTTTACAGGTGAGGAAACTGAAGCTGGCAAACATTCCTCTAGCCCTCATAGTGGCAGAATGATTGTGGCCACTAAAGAGCACGCCAGATCACCAACCTAGGCCTGTCTCCTTCAAAGCCATGGTTATAGGAAGGACCTCCTGGGGTGAGATGAAGGAGGGAAAGGCTTCTTCTTTCTTTTGAGATGGTGTTTCACTCTCGCTGCCTAGGCTGAAGTGCAATGGCATGATCTCAGCTCACCACAACCTCCACCTCCTGGGTTCAAGCAATTCTCCTGCCTCAGCCAAGTAGCTAGAAGTGCAGGCATGCACCACCACACTGGGCTAATTTTGAATTTTTCATAGAGACAGGGTTTCTCCGTGTTAGGCTGGTCTTGAACTCCCAACCTCAGGTGATCTGCCCACCTCGGCCTCCCAAAGTACTGGGATTACAGGCATGAACCAACCGCGCCTGGTGGGGGGAGGCTTCTTAAAATGCAGATTGCTGGACCTAGAGCTTCTGCTACAACATATCTGGGGTAGGTGCCAAGAATTTGCATTTCTCACAAGTTCCCAGGTGAAGCTGGTGCCAGTGGCCCAGGGACCACACTTTGGGGACACCCAAGTCCTACCCCACCCAGCCTTTGTGAGTTGCCACTTTTGCCCCACTGAAGACCTGAATTTTAGGAGGCATCTCCCTATCATGAGCACTCATACAGTGGGGGATTTGTGTGGTCCTCTCATGAAGACTGGGGGCTCTCAGGCTGGGTCTTAGGCTCAGGACCGGAAATGCGTTAAGCTCCTTGAGACAGAGTCAAGGTCCCTCTGGGTCCCAGGTGAACCTTCCCCATCCCCCTAGAGCACAGCCTGGAACTCAGTAGGCTCTCAGCAGAAATCTGTAGAATGAATGAAATTCTCCGTCTCCTGCTGCTAGTTTCGTTGTTGTTATTGTTGTTTTAGCCCAAAACAAAGCTGGATTCCTGCTCAGGTGACACTCATGCCACGCAAAGTGGCTCTTCTTGAGACTGAGGCGTGGAGTCCCCAGGCATGTGGCAGGGCAGGCACCTGGTGCTGGTGTCCCAGACCCCGGGAAAGTCAGCGTCCTTAGGCAAAGCAATTGCACCTGGAGTCTTACAGCGACCTGTATACAATAGAGTCGGGGAAACCCTGTGGGGAGCTGAAAAAGGGAATTTCCAAAGCAGTTGTCAGGAGTGGAGTCTCAGCATCTATAAAACCCCGGCAGATCCAGAGCGGGACCTGCCACATCTTACTTCTGTGACCTTTGGTGAGTTTTTTCAAATTCTCTGTGCCTAGTGAAGTTCATGACTAGAAGAGACCTGGGATGATACAGAAATTGTGTTTGGGACCTAGTAAGCATGAAATAAATGTGAGCTGATATTTTCATTTATCAGCATTATTCGTCACTGTTTCACCAGCTCTGAGCCTCAGTTCCTCTATCTGTGAATGGGAGTAAAATTCCTTCACTGTGGGAAGGGAGGCTTCCCAATGTGTGCGAAGTATTATGCACAGAGCCTGGGTCCTAGAAAGTCCTCGATAAACGTCAGCTGGCCTCAGTACTTAATCAGCTTTCTAGGTCAAAGTCTTTTGAGAATCTGATAAAAACTGTGGACTTGGAAAAAATACATATATAGCAACATTTTGCACTTGAGGACAGGGAGTTTTCTCTAAGCCATCTCGAATCAGATTTAGAATCTCTGCAGTGGAAAGGAACTCACTTAAGCTAGTGTCCAGTGGTGAGTTCTCTGCATCCCCACATTGCTTTGCCCCACCCCAGACTACCCTACATATGAAGCCGCCAGTATCTTCACTATCAGGTTTCTCCACTGTATGCTGCTTTAGGGCACTCCTGGCAGGATACAATCTATTGTAATTCACACAGGAACGTTTAAGAGACTGGTAAGAGCTTCCATTTTCACCTGCTTTCACATTATTTATGTTTCAAAAGAGGCTATCAGGTCTGGGAGCAGTGGCTCACGCCTGTAATCCCAGCACTTTGGGAGGCCAAGGCAGGTGGATCACCTGAGGTCTGGAGTTCGAGACCAGCCTGGCCAACATGGTAAAACGCTGTCGCTACTAAAAATACAAAAATTAGCCAGATGTGGTGGTGCACATCTGTGGTCCCAGCTACTTGGGAGGTGGAGGCACAAGAATTGCTTGAACCCGGTTGCAGTGAGCCGAGATCATGCCACTGCACTCCAGCCTGTATGACAGAATGAGACTGTTTCGAAAAATAAAATAAAATAAGAAATAAATAAAAGAGGCTGCCAGGAAAAGGCAGAATCTAGCCAAAGGATGTATTAATAATGGTGGAATTAGAGATAGTTCTATAGGTCAGTCAGTAGAGGGGATGGCCTTTTAACCTTGATGAAATCTAGGACACTTTGGGGTTTTATGGGAGAATAACTTGGGGGGAAGTATTGGGAAGATAAGGGAATTTAAAAAAATCATCAGTTACCTCGCCTCCTTGCTCACCTTAAGTCCAGAGTTCCTTTCCCATTGCTGTCTCTGCAGGTAGCACTTTATGTTGTGTTTTTTTATAATCAGAGGAAACTGATGGCACCATAAACTTCTAGAAAGTCCACCACCACCTTGGTTCTGCCTGGGAAAGTAAAATTTTATGTTTTCCATAAATACAAGATGAAGACAGCATTCAAAGCCTATCCCTGAATTGGACAGATCGTTTTACAGTGAGTCTGCCGCATTTAGAAGCCACAACCCCTATTGGCCCTACAACAAGGCAATTTTCAAATCAGGCAGGTTCTGGCATCCGGGGAGACTGGCTGTTTTCTTTGTTGCCAGGGAAATCATTTCAAAACAGAAAAAAAAAAAACAAAAACCCTGAATCCCAGCCCCCAACAATCCTCAAAACAATGCTCAGTCTTTAAAAACAGAGGAAAAAAAGCCAAATCACAAAGCAATAGGTAACAGAAAACCCAATACATGACTGTACACTAGAAAACGTTTTTTTCCTTTTTTCCCAACTGAAGGGATGAAAGGGCATCATAATTTTGTTTTCAAATGTGTTTAAGAACCTGTTATTAAAACGGAATTAAACCCGAGTCCCAGGGCAGCCGCTCTGCGACTGGGAGATAATCTTGATAATGCGATTAGGGCCTGCTTGAATGAGGCTGGGAGGGGAAGGGAGGGGGAGCTGCCCGAGCGGAGCTCTACTGAGTCACCTCCAAGTGCCCGAGCCTGAACACAGATGCCTAGAGCTGGGATTCAAACCCAGGTCTGCCGATGGCTGAGCCTTGCCTTTCACTGCCACGATCAGTCTACAGGATTGGGTGGTGGGTGCTTAGCTGCAAACGACTCAGGTCTGTTGGAAAACTTTTATTTACTAGCAATCGCCACTCCCACTCCGCAGAGAAATCACCAGGTGGCCGTGATACCTGCTGAAATGATGACCAACGAGGAACAGAAAGTAGCCGTGCAAATAAGATCCTCCTTGTTTATGTTACATTTTCCCCTTTGCTTTTTTATTCATCCGTAAGGCAGTGCCCTCTGTGCACCTCTTTCTCATGGGCCCCTTTGCCAGCAGGCTGGTGACAGCCGCGTCCTCCACAGCGCTGTACTTTCACCGGCAACATCCGAAGTCACAGAATAACATCACGGATTAGAGTCCCGAGGAAAGAAGGAAGTGTTCGTTGAGGTTTGACTCTGTACCAAGCCCTGTATTGGGCCTTTTACTTAATAGATCTCATTTAAATGGCACAAAAATTCTCTGAGGTAGATGATCCTGTTCTCTCCATTTGTAGATAGGAAAACTGAGGCTTGAGAAGCTGAGCAATTCTTGGGCCAAGAGGAAAGGATGATGTTACTTGCTGGAGGTCAGAGGCAGTGGATAAAGGCTGTGAAGACAGACCTACTCTCTGATGATTCCGTCTGAGTCGTCTCTAGCCCTTCCTGACTGGTTGAGCCATCTCTGTTTTCTCATGGATGGTCTCCCCAGGCCCCTTGGACCTGTGACCAATTGCACATTACTCTGGGTTAAGAGCAGAGCTTGGCAAACTTTCCCTGTAATGGGCCAGAGAGTAACAATTTTAGGCTTTGTACAACATATGGTCTTTATTGCACTATTCAACTCTGCCGTTGTAATAGGAAAGCAGCTGTAGACGATATGCAAATGAAAGGGTTTGGCTGTGTTCCAATAAAACTTTATTTATAAGAACAGATGGTGGGCCATTGTTTGCTGACCCTGGTTAAGAGCATAGTTGCTGGCCAGGCTCAGTGGCTCACACCTGTAATCCCAGCACTTTGGGAGGCCAAGGAGGCTGGATCTCTTGAGGTCAGGGATTTGAGACCTGCCTGGCCAACCTGGTGAAACTTCATCTCTACTGAAAATACAAAAATTAGTTGGGTGTGGTGGCACATGCCTGTAATCCCAGCCATTTGGGTGGCTCAAGCATGAGGATCACATGAATCTCAGAGGCAAAGGTTGCTGAGAGGCGAGATCATGCCACTGCACTTTAGCCTGGACAACAGAGCGAGACTCTGTTTCAAAAATAATAGTATGGTTGCTGAAGTCTGATAGGCTGGGGGTAGAATCATAGCTTCATCATCTATTACCTGTGTGATTTTGAGAAATGCTTTTTAGATTCTGAGAAATGTTCCTTGTATCATGAGCCTCAAGTCTCTTCATCCATAAAGTGGGCGTGTAGTCATACCTACGTCATAGGAGGTGTCCGTGTGCCCTGGGTCAGGAACGAGGCCAGAGGAGGCTCCCAGGGGAGTGGTCAACCCCATCAATTCCATTATTTCCTCTCCCCCAGGGGGCAGGCTTTAGCCAGCGGCCGGGCAGATCTGGACAGCAGCTGCTTCCTTTGAGCAATTGCCCTGTTACTAGGTGTCAGTGTGGACGCAGGTCCAAAGGAGGCTGCTGGGATCATCCGCAGTGCTGGGAGGTGGGTGCTGACACCATAGGCCAGGGTGGTTGACTTGTTGCTAAGATTCAAAGAGTGGGCAGGGACACCCTGTAAAGCTTCTCACTTCCAGTCTGAGCGCGTTTGGGTGGGCTCCATCCCTTGTCTTCAGGACTAAACAGGAGGCTGATGTTAGGCCATGGGAAGACAAAGTTCAGCCAACACGCCAGGTCCCAGGCACCATTCCTAGAAGCTCTTCCCTCAAAACCATGAGTATTTTGGTTCTTACAAGCTAAGTACCTGTCTGTTTTATAGGATATAATTATCTTTACCTCTGACCAATACTGGTATCTTTTTTTTAGTGGGGTGTGTGTGAGTGTGTCTATGTGTATGTGTGTGTGTGTATGAGTATGTGCATGTGTATATGTATGTGCCTATATGTATGAGTATGTGTTGGGCAAGGGAGATAGGTAATTCACAAGAAACACCTGTCTCCTAAACTTCTCTTTTTTCTAAGAAAGATACTATTTACTGATCACCCTCCATGTGCCAAGTACTAACCTAAGTGCTTTTCATCCATTATTGACAATGCTTATGTATATATATGTGAATATATAAAATATATATATTTAGAGAGGGGGTCTTGCTGTGTTGCCCAGGGTGGAGTGCAGTGGCACAATCATAGCTCACTGCAGCCTTGACCTCCTGCACTCAAGCGATTTGCCTACTTCAGCCTCCTGAATAACTGGGGCAACAGGCATGCATCGCCATGCCTGGCCAGTTTTTGTTTTTTAAGACGGAGTTTTGCTCTTGTTGCCCAGGCTAGAGTGCAATGGCGCAATCTAGGCTCACTGCAACCTCCGCCTCCCAGGTTCAAGCGATTCTCCTGCCTCAGCCTCCCAAGTAGCTGGGATTACAGGCATGCGCCACCATGCCCAGTTAATTTTGTATTTTTGGTAGAGACAGAGTTTCTCCTTGTTAGTCACGCTGATCTCAAACTCCCAACCTCAGGTGATCTGCCCACCTCAGCCTCCCAAAGTGCTGGGATTTTAGGCATGAGCCACTGCACCCGGCCTTGGCCAGGTTTAATTTTTTTTTTTTTTTTCCATACAGACAGGGTCTCATCATGTTGCCTAGACTAGTCTCCAACTCCTGGGCCATGCCTCCCAAAGTGCTGGGATTACAGGCACACCCAGCAATATGTGTATATCTTTGAAGTAGTACGTGGGAGGCATTCTTAGTCCTATTTGCGCACCATGAAACTGAAGACATGAAGGGAACTTGGTTCTCCGGGGCCACACAGGCAAGAGAGGGAGAGTCGGGAGCCAAGCCCAGATCCACCTAACATAGAAGCACTTTATTCCTTTCTCAATTGCCAGCTATCCCCTCTCTCTTTAACCCATCTTCTGTGGAGTCAGTGTTCAGAGGTGTCTTTCTAATACATATTTTGGAACAGAGTTTGATAGTCCCTGTCAAGTTAAAAGAATACCAACATATTTCATATCCTCATGTTAAAAGCAGTGAGTTACACCAATTAGGGTGGCTGTTATTAAAAAAAAAAAAAGAAAAATCATAAGTGTCGTTGAGGAGAAACTGGAATCTGTGCACAGTTGGTGGGAATGGAAAATGACGAAGTCTCTATCAATGACAGGATGGTGATTCCTCAAAATTTTTGAAAATAAAATTATCCTATGATCCAGCAATTCTCCTTCTAGTTATATAGCCAAAAGAATGGAAAGCAGGCTCTTGAAAAGATATTTGTACACCAGTGTTCATACTAGCGTCATTTTCAAAAACTAAAAAAAAAAAAAAAAAAAAACAATGGTGGCAACAACCCATGTGTCCATAGACAAATGAGTGGATAAGCAAAATGTGTTCTATCCATACAGTGGAATATTACTTAGCCTTAAAAAGGAAAACAAATCTGACACATGGTACCACATGGGTGAACCTTAGGGATAGTATGCTAAGTGAAATAAGCATCCCAAAAAGACAAATACTGTATGATTCCACCCATATGAGGTACTTAGAGTAGTCAGATTTATAAAAACAGGAAGTAGAGCTGGCTGGCTGGGTGTGGTGGCTCACACCTGTAATCCCAGCACTTTGGGAGGCCGAGGCGGGAGGATCACCTGAGGTCAGGAGTTTGAGATCAGCCTGGCCAACATGGCAAAACCCTGTCTCTAATAAAAGTCCAAAAATGAGCTGGATGTGGTGGCGAGCACCTGTAGTCCCAGATACTCGGGAGGCTGAAGCATAAGAATTGCTTAAACCTGGGGGGAGAGATTGCAGTGAGCGGAAATCGCACCAGAGCAGTCTAGCCTAGGTGACAGAGTGAGACTCTGCCTCAAGAAAAAAAAAAAAGGCAGTTGCCAGTGGCGACCATGTCAGTATTGATTTGATCAGTCTTTTGCTTTAGCAAAAAAAAAAACAAAAACAATTTAGTGATTCCTACCTGATTATGCATAAGAATCTAGTAAGCTTGTTAAAAATTGGTCACTGACGAGTACAAGATTCCCAACCCCACTCCAGATTTCCACTGACAGTGGGGCCCAGGGATCCATGTTTTCATTTTCTCCTCTGCTGGTTCTAATGCAACCAGCCCAGTGTTTGAGAACCAACAGCGCAAACGGTCCTTCAGTCCAGGCAGGGGACTGGTTTTGTATCTTTACATTTGGAGCTGCCCATGTACCCCTCTTTCTTCTCCTGCCCCAACAAAGATGGCCTTTTCTACACAGATACCTGTGACCAGCCTCATCTTGCGTCACACCACCAGCATCCAGCTGCTCCTGTGGACAACCGGGTATTCAAAGGAACAGGAGATCCTCGGGCGCTGAGCAGACCTCTTTGTCCTCTTCTAGCAATCTGTAAATACGTCCAGTGGCTGCCTTTTTTTATTATTATGGCTGTTGCCCTGAAAATGTGTTACCACTGTTTGCTGTGCAATCTTTTCATCCCACGGACTAGTTTGGCCTCAAAGGAATGACATTTATCGATTCTGCTGATAGAGTGATTGATGATTAAGCCATGCCATGGTTTCAATCCCATCAAAATAAATTATTTAAGGGCTCTACATTTCTAGTTGCTGTCAAGAAGCCTGATGTCGCCAGAGTCAACCTTCAGGTGTGTGTTAGGGGCTGGGGTGGGGGTGGGGTGGCAGAATGGTGACGTGATTGAGGACACAGGTTCTGTAGGCCAACTCCAGGCCTGGAATCAGGGCCAGAACCTCTCAGTGTATCCATTTCCCTTATATGAAAAGTCGACGTGATATCCATCCTTATCTCTTAACGATTCAGCTAGAGGAAGCCCAGGGAGCGTGGACCTGGCCCATTGTCCAGCCTGAACCCTCACCGTCACCATCACAGCCCTCCTTAGCCTAGTTGTTCTGTTAAAGCACGCAGCTACCTAGTTTGGGTAAAAGTCAGCCCCTCCCTGTTAAAGGCTGAAGTTCACCATCGTGTCCAAGGGTGTCATTTTTCCTTTGACAGTTTGGGGGCTACAAGAAGGAAAAGCTTTGCTCAAAAAAAGATAACACACAGAAAGGTCACGAGATGGATAGCCATGTCTTGGGAGGGAACTTGAGCTGAGATCTCGGCCATCACATCCTTGAATTAAAAAAAAAAAAAATGCTTTACAGAGAAGCATATATTTTTTATTAACAGCACAGCAGTATCTATAATAACTGAGAGGGTCCGCCGAAAGAATAGAGCGTCCTTCCCCAACTTCTGGCCCCCTTTCCCAGCTGTCTCAGACAGGATCCGGGTATCTTCCAGAGAAGATCTCATCTGTGGTTATTATGTGAGTGACTGAATATGGGGTGAAGCATTGTCTTCTTGGGGGAGACAGTATCAGCAGGATTTGTAGAGGGTTTTGTTTTCTTCTCCTTGCCCCTTTTCCCTGGACTTTGTAATGTAGGTTTATATGAATGGGACTTGCGTTTGTTTTTCTGTAATAAAGAAGTTATTAATTGGATTAAAAAGAAGGAACAGGTTTTCAGGGAGGAAAACCTAGGGATTCGGAATTTGGGGAGTTGCATGCAATTAAAATATTCATTTCCTGTGGCTGCCAGAACAAATTCCTACAAACTGAGTCACTTAAGGCAACAGCACGTTACTGTCTCTGTTGAGAAAGCGGGGAGTACAAGAGCCGGGTGTCAGTGAGGAGCCACGTCCTCCAAAGGCCCTGGGAGGAGGGTCCTTCCTTGCCTCTTCCAGCTTCTGGTGGCTCCAGACATCCCTTGGCTTGCAGCTGCGTCACTCCAGGCCCCTTCTCCTTTTCACAGGCCCTTCTCTATGTCTCTGAGTCCTCCCCTCTTCTTACAAGAGCACCAGCCATTGAATTTAAGGCCCACCCTAAATCCAGGAAGGTGTCATCTCAAAATTCCTAACTAATCCCATCTGCAAAGACCCTTTTCCAAATAACGTTTCCATTCTGAGATTCCAGATGGACGTGAGTTTTGTGGGACACCATTTCACACACTCTGGCTATTTGCTGCATCTGCCAGCTGAGATACTCACAGGACTGATGAGGAAAGCGAAGCGTAAGGAACCCTTGCTGTCCGTGAAACTAGAACAGAATCCGTCTGCATCCTTAGGGCACGTGGTTTTCAGCTCTCCTTGAAGGGTTCATATCACGTTGATGAGAGGACTAGAAGGTGAATATGCATTGGGTTACAATTCAGCCAAGGATCAGTTTGCCTCCAACTTGTTGAGTGCACAGAAGTTGAGAAAATTGTTGCTTTAGCAAGAACACTGGAGGACCATGCCGTTCTCTGAAACACGTTCGTCTCATTATGCATGTGAGGGTATGAATTAATCCGAGACACAGGAACACTGAATAAATTGTGATTTGCCAGTCAGGCTGGCTGTGTTTTATCTGAACCAAACATCTGACTTTAACCCCAGGCAGATTTCTCTTTGGGTTGTAATTATTCTGGAACAAACAGAGAAGATGGAAAGGGGCATCCCAGTGGGAACGAGGATGCCTCCTGTCTGGAAGGATTCACACTGGAAATTTTCAAAACACAGTGTCCTGAAGTTGACCTGGATAACTGCCGGCTGCAATCCAGCTTACCCTCCTTTTATGCAGATGAGTTCTCAAAAAAAAAAAAAAAGGAATGAAAATAATTTCATTTTCAGATTAGTACCATTCTATACAACTGCAAGTGATCAAATTGCTCCCAGAAGCCAAACCAGAACAAAACCCAGGTTCTCCATACTTAACTCCTTAAATCCATCTTCTTTATCTTCCTTTTGAAAATCAAAATCCTTTAAGCTCCAGGCGCTGGAATAAACACTGATGTGACCGTTGCTCAGATAGGAAGATTACTAGGGAAAAAAACACAAAAGCAATGATTCTGATGTTGCTTTTAAATGCTGTAATTGCATGGCCCCAAAGAGATTCTGCTATGCCTTGAAATAAATTCTTCCTCCATTAACAAGAAGGAAAACGGGAGGGAAATGAAAGTCTCCAAGAGCCAGGTGTGGTGGCTTACACATGTAGTCCCAGCACTTTGGGAGGCCAAGGCGGGTGGATCACCTGAAATCAGGAGTTCAGGACCAGCCTGACCAATATGAGGAAACCCTGTCTCTAGTAAAAATATAAAAGTTGGCAGGGCGTGGTGGCATGTGCCTGCAATCTCAGCTACTCAGCAGGCTAAGACAGGAGAATCGCTTGAACCCGAGAGGTGGAGGTTGCAGTGAGCTGAGATCACCACGCCGTTGCACTCCAGCCTGGGCAACAAGAGTGAAACTCCATCTCAAAAAAAAAAGAACAAAGTAAGAAAGTGTCCAAGATACCTGGGAACTTTGTATGTAATTTCCTTTCTTGCAAATGGAAGGCCCTTGAATAAAAACTTTCCATGTAGGCCCCGTTCCCTGTGGCCTGGCCTGTGGGAACCTCTTCTGCTTTAGAAGTTTATTGAAATGAATGTCCCTGGGTAAGTCCATCAGCGGTTCATGGCTGCCCTTTGTCCTAGCTTTCCAGTCCCATGAGAAGTGGCGGGAGAAGGAATTTGGGCCCATATCTCAGATGAGGAAGCTGAGGTCTAAAGGCACAAAGCGACCGTAGAAGGTCTCCTCACCCAAGTGCTGAGTTCTTTCTCAGGATTAGCCAGTGGACTTGTAAAAGTCCATTGTAATCCCAGCACTTTGGGAGGCCAAGGCAGGGGGATCACGAGGTCAAGAGATCGAGACCATCCTGGCCAACATGGTGAAACCCCATCTCTACTAAAAATACGAAAAATTAGCCGGGCATGGTGGCATGCGCCTGTGGTCCCAGCTACTCGGGAGGCTGAGGTGGAAGAATCGCTTGAACCCAGGAGGCGGAGGTTGCAGTGAGCTGAGATTTTGCCACTACACTCCAGCCTGGTGACAGAGCAAGACTCCGTCTCAAAAAAAAAAAAGGTCAATTTGGTCCTTCTCCCAGAGCCCACCTGGGCACCTGGGGAAAGAGCCGGCTCCCTTCTTCCTGTTTCTCTTCCTTCTTCTCCACCTGTCCCTCCCCACTTCCTCTCTCTTCTCTGTCAAGCAGGAGGTGTTATCTCCTCCCCTCCCTGCTAGGATGTTGATGCTGCTTTAAAACTCTGTTAGCAGCTGCTCCCCAGGGCTCCGCAAGGTGATAGTTTGTCGCAGGAATTCAGACTGTAAACGTCATCTCCCTTTCTGCGACGTGCGTCTGAGAGCTCCTATTTTTGAAAAAATAAAATGATAGAATAGGTGCATGCTAATGGCATGAAGCTGGTTGCAGCTCACACAGCTTGACAGCAATTTGTAACTGCAATCTGTTATATATTGAAAAGGAGTTTGTGTTTGGAATTCTCTTCTTCCAGAGCAGTACATAAAATAGAAACCACGCAGAGACCCCGGAGACCCTCTCAGACAGAGAACATTTATCATGGCCTTGGACAAAGGGGGATTTTCAAAGATGTATGCTATTCGTAAACATCTTTTAACCCGTTGTTATCAAGGTGTTTCTTCTATTGCTTGGAAATGATGAGAAACTGGAGACAGAGCGGGAGATTTATTCAAGGCTAGGAGTCAGCCTAGGGTGCAGCCACCATGTACCTCCACCCCAACTTGGTAAGCTCTCCCCGTCTTAGGTGAGAGGATAGATTTTGTTTGTGTCTCCAGTCTGCTGAAAAGGTACAACTCCAGCACTTTGGGAGGCCGAGGCGGGTGGATCACGAGGTCAAGAGATCGAGGCCATCCTGGTCAACATGGTGAAACCCCGTCTCTCCTAAAAATACAAAAATTAGCTGGGCATGGTGGCACGTGCCTGTAGTCCCAGCTACTCGGGAGGCTGAGGCAGGAGAATTGCTTGAACCCAGGAGGCGGAGGTTGCGGTGAGCCGAGATCGCGCCATTGCACTCCAGCCTGGGTAACAAGAGCGAAACTCCGTCTC
>PVKV010022589.1:0-17364 GCA_004027835.1 Alouatta palliata | reverse complement strand
GAAAAAAGAAAAGGTACAACTCCCTTAATGGGGCTGGCTGAGCTCTCAGGGGTGCTATCAGGAGCCAGTAGGTAAAGGTCAGGGGAGGCTGCCATACATCCACAATGAACAAGACAGTCTCCCCACAACAAGGAACTGTCTGACCCCAAATGTCTGCAGTGCCAAGGCTGAAAAACCCTGCTCTACTTCAGCCCTTTTGATTTTCAAATAATAGAACCATGAGCTGGACACAATGGCGCGCACCTGTAATCCCAGCACTTTGGGAGGCTGAGGTGGGAGGATTGCTTGAGGACAGGAGTTCGAGACCAGCCTGGGCAACATAACAAGACCCCATCTCTACACAAAAAAATGTTTAAAAATTAGCCAGGTACAGTGCTGTGTGCCTGTAGCCCCAGCTACTCAGGAGGCTGGGGTGGGAGGATCACTTGAGCCCAAGAGTTTGAGGCTGCAGTGAGCCAAGGTTGCATCATTGCATTCCAGCCTGGGTGAAAAAGCGAGAGCCTATCTCTAAGAAACAAACACACAACAAATAATAAACCCAGGCCCTATGCACCTGGTCTCCAACATTAAACCTCTCCCCGCTGAAACCATCCTTTGTATGTATGTTTTAAAATAGTTCAGTGCAATGGGAATTAATGAACAACTGACCAACTTTTCCTGGGCACCACCAATCTGTCACAGGCTACCAAAAGTACAGATCTGTCCTCAAGATTACCATTGACTCGAGAAGTCATCCAGGTATCTTAAAAAGAGAATAGCCATGTAAGATAGCAGCTCTTGTATAATGGCAACCTGGTGGCCGCTAGCTGATCTGGTCTATATAGGTATTTTATTTGGCCAGTGAGTTTTCTTTTTTCCCTTCCCTCCTTCCTCCTTTCCCTTCCCTTCCCTTCCTTTCCCATCCCTTTCCTTCCCTTTTTCCTTCCCCCTTTCCTTCTCCTCTTCCTTCCCCTTTTCTTTCCTTTGCTTCCCTTTTCCTTCCCCTTTTCCTTTCCCTTTTCCTTCCCCCTTTCCTTCTCCTCTTCCTTCCCTTTTTCCTTCCCCTTTTCCTTCTCCTCTTTCTTCCCCTTTTCCTTACCCCTTTCCTTCCTCTTTTCCTTCCCTTTTTCCTTCTCTTTCCTTTCCTACTTTTAGGCAGAAACCTAGACTCCCAAGTATACTGTAAGTTTCTCTCCCCACAAGATGTTCCATCTTTACCAGCCCCAGAGGTGCAGGCCCAGCTGCTGAGGGCGTTGGCGTTTTCGTCCTCCCAGTCAAAGGCAGAGGTATTCAAGCCTGAGAGAGCCTCAGAGGCACCTGGAAGCCTTGTTAAAAACAGATTGCTGGGTCCCACCCTACAGCTTCTGCTTCATTCTGCTTCAGTAGGTCTGAGGTGGGGCCTGCTGATTGACGTTCCTGACACGTATCCAGGTATGCTGCTTCTGCCGCTCCAGTGGCTACACTTTGAGAAGGAAAGTGATGTATAGCGATGATTGTCAAATGCTAATGAGCATCAGAGTTACCTGGAGAGCAGGCGAAACCCCAGATACCATGACCTCATCCCCCCTGATTCTGATGTAGCAGATCTGGGGAGGGGCCTGGGCATCCCTGCTTTTAACAGGCCCTCCAGGTGATCCAGGCTCATACTAAGAGTTTAAGAATCATTGCTCTTAAGAGTCAAATAAGTGGTGTAGACCAGTGCATGTGCATTTGAATCTCCTGTTAAAACACAGATGCTGATTCAGTAGGTCTGGGCTCAGGGCCTGAGATTCTGCATTTCTGCTTAGTTCCCTGGTGATGCCTGTGCAGCTGGTCTGAGCACCACACTTTGAGTACCAAGGGATAGTCCAGTGTTTCTCGACAAGGGGTGACAGTGACTTACCTTCTGAGGGACATTTGATAATGTCTGAAAACATATTTAGTTGTTACGGCTGGAGGATGGGGAAAATTCTACTGGCATCTGGTGGGTAGAGGTCATAGATGATGTCAGACATTCCCCAGTGCACAGGAAAAACAAACGATTCAACCCCAGAATTGCAGTAGTGCTGAGGGTGAGAAGTCCTGTGGTAGGCAAAGGTATTGACAAGTTGCCTAATCGCAGATGATGAGCCGGGGTGGTCAGTGAAGGCTTCCTGGAGCAGGGGGTACTTAACTGAGGGCTCCTGTCCAATATTTGATTTCATCTAGGGTCTCCTTTCTCCACAGCACGTGCTGCTATCTAATATACATTTAACTTGTCTTACTTATATTATTTCCTGTGCTAGAATGCAAACTTCAGAAGGGTTGGAACATCTGGTTGGTTCATTTTGGTATCTGCCATACCAAGAACGGTTCCTGGCACATAATAGGTGCTCAGTAAATAGTAAATGAATGCGTGAATGGCAGAATCTTTGGAGAAATACAAAGGAGGCTGGTGCTGGGTCACATACTAGGGGAGATGGCGAAATTATTTGTCATCATTCTTTCACTCCCCCATTCATAAAACATGTTAAAGACTTTTCATCAGCTCCCTAGGCACAAACCCTTGATCTGTTCTTGGTCAAGGCTATGAGATAGGCCCACTACTTATATACTGCCTTTCAGATATTTAGAGAAAGGCAGTAGAATTTCCCGCCATAGGTAAAGGGCCCATCCTTTTGTTTTTGTTTTTGTTTTGTTTTGTTTTGTTTGAGACAGAATCTGCCTCTCTAGCCCAGGCAGGAGTGCAGTGGCGCGATCTCGGCTCACTGTAACCTCCACCTTCTGGGTTCAAGCGATTCTCCTGCCTTAGCCTCCCAAATAGCTGGGACTACAGGCACGCATCACCATGCCTGGCTAATTTTTGTATTTTTAGTAGGGACGGGGTTTCACCATGTTGGTCAGGCCGGTCTCGTACTCCTGACCTCTTGATCTGCCCGCCTCGGCCTCCCAAAGTGCTGGGATTACAGGTATGAGCCAACGTGCCTGGCCTCCTTTTTTTTTTTTTTTTTTTTTTTTTTTTTCATTTTTAAGGACTATTTGAAACATCCTAATTTTATGATGCCAGGAAGGAATCTCTGTATGTCACAGAGAAAAGTAAAAATGAAAATAAATGTTTGTATCTCTTTTCAATTCACTGCTTTTCTTTTTTAACCTCATTTCCATCCAGAAAGTCCTTGCCCCGTATTTTTTGAAAATTGAAAAATCAGACCCTTAATTTGTGTGTCTGTAGTTGCCAGAGAGTGAGCCGAGGAGTGTGGATTCAAAGAGGCTCTTTTGAGCACATCCCATTTTCCCATTAGCACAAGCCTCCGAGGCGCCTTTGTGCTATCTCTTCAGAAAAGAGAATATTACAAAAACACTTTCTAATTATTGTTGGCCTTTCATTGCTTTAGAGCCGCTGCACAGCCTAGAAATGAACATCCTTGCCTCAGAATTTTGTCTTTTTTTTTTTTCTTTTGGGAGACATGTCGTCCCCACAGGGCTATTTATGAAGCCCAAGCTGGCGGAATTTGTCTAACGTGTGTGACCTGGAAGAGGTCAAGACCGCAGTGAGAGGAGGACCTCTGAGTTCATTTGCATTTCCCCGGCTGGTTGCAAAACAAAAGCCCACCCGTGCTACACTTCATGCTTGACTTATTCTGGTTTCTTTCCTCCAGTTTGAGTGGTAGATTAAAAAGAAAAAGAGAAAGTCAAGTCTTGCCTGCAGGGTCCTCTGCCCAGCATTCACAGCAGGGTTTTCATGTGGACAGGCTTTTGTTGTATCAAGAGAAGGAGGAGTCTTTGAAGGTGGTGTGGCCAGAGTCCTCCCTTTCAACAGGTCAATTCCTTAACATTCTGGCTCTTTCTCGAACAGCTCTCATGGCCGAGAATGACTGAAAGCTCAGCTGTTTTAGATCCCGCCCAAAGAATCAGCTCTGTCCTCTCTCACTGTGTCCGGCACATCACCTGTCTGTATGCAGGCACTTAGGTGTGGGTGGAGGAATCGCAGACACAGAATTTAGCAAAGGCTGTCAGGAGACTCACGGAATCCAGAAGGTCAGAGAACCAGGCTCAGGGCAGCTACACAGCAGGAGCAATGCCCAGACTCTGCTGCAGAATTGTTTGCGGAGATACCAGCACTACCACTGCTGAGCACAGGTGCCAAAAACACTTTCTAATTATTGGAATTAGACGTCAGGTAGCCCTGATGCCTTGCACCAAGTGCCACCTCTAAGCTGCTGTCGCTGCTGTCTCTGGGCACAGCATAGGGCTGCCATAGCCTCCTCGAAGATCTGCCTGGTGCCCTCTTCTCCCAGCTACAAGCTTCTACCTCAGTCTGGCTTAGGCACAGCCTGATCGTTGGATCCCAGGCCACGTGCAAAGGAGGCTGAGAACGTTTCTGGCTTTCAGGTTGGAAAGATGGAACCTTGCTGGGGAACTCCTGAAACAAAAGTGGTGTTCAAAGATCAGCGTGGCCCAGAGAATGACAGATGCCGCATAGCCTAGGAAGGCCTTACCTTGGTACATTATGTCACAGTGAGTTGGAGGTTATAAGGCAGCAAAAGATGGAGACCCATCAAAAGATTGCTACTGTCCCTATGTCCCATCACAGGCTCTGCTGCACTGAGATTTTACCAGCCCCGCTTCCGGTCCTTGGCTGAAGGTGGATTCTGCAAGGAACTGACCAGGGCTGGCCCTGGATGGACGAATAACCATGCCTACGACCCACAGCAAAGCTCCTTGGACACCCAGGTGATGATTTCAAAGTGGCCTGTTGCACTGAGCCTTTGTTTCCTTCTTGGAAGCAACAGCTGTGGGCTTGTGATGATTTGATTGTTTTGAAATGGGAACAGGTGATGGCCTGAAGAAGGGCATACATGATGTGAAGGCAGTTTGAAGAACGCCTGAAAGTCAGGATGTCAGGGAGGAAGCGTCCTTCCAGATCATCAGGGCCAGCCCCCGCGTTTCACGATAAAAGCAGCCGGAGAAGGGAGACGTGTCGTTGGACCCATCAGCTGCTGTTGGATCCATTGTGCTGCCTCAAGGACGCAGGCTGTGGAAACGGAGACATGGAGATGCCTGAGTGACTTTGACAGAAACTTACCAAAAATTGACGTAGTTCAACATATTCATCAAAGTCTTTCCTGGATTCTTGGTGCCAGTTAACCCCTTCCCATCTCCTCTTTTTGCTTTCCCTTCCCAGGCTAAGGAGTCTTAAAATCTTTAATATTCAGAATCTCAGAGAAGGCCCTGTGGATCATTTGGTCCAGGGCTTCTCAAAGTCCTTGGTCCTCCTGTAACAGATGCACCACTGGACCTTGGTTAGAAGCAAAGTTCCCAAGTCACTCTGCAGTGATGCCCAGGGATGTGAGTTTTAACAAGCTTCTCAGGTTATTTGTGTCCACGTTGAAGTTCAAGAACCCATAGATCTAATGCAACCTCCTCAGATTATGCATGGGGAAATGGAGACTCGGAAGAGAAGTAGAGAACCTTGCTCAAAGGTGAACAGATGGCCACTGACAGAGCTGAGCCTAGAATTTTCTTATTCATATTTCTAGTCCTTTACTTCTGACTGATCTTCTATCTTCTCCAGCATATCTTTTTTTTTTTTTTTTTTTTTTTTTTTTTTGTATCTAAATTAGGAGGCATTGAAAGTGAGCAGCAGAACTGAAAGTGAGCCCTGTTTTCTGCCAGGCAGATCTTTCCTGCAAAATTATGAGATGCATTCTGTCTTAAATGCAGCTGTGGTTACCAAAAGAACTCATGAACCAGCTGTGTTATGGATTTGATCAGCTTAGTAGACCCGTTGCTGAAAGCAGAGGTCACCCTGGGCTCCTGGAAGGAAGGGACACTTTCTACGTGTCAGACGAGTGCTTGGTGACTTTCACACCTCTCCTGTAATACTCTCCACCTTCTTCAGGGATACACGCTACCTTCCCCAGGTAGATTTTATTCATGCAGTCCTAGACTTTGCCACACACCAGCACAAGTTAGGCACTTCTAAGCTTGAGCAAAGGACTAAGGCCAAATGTCTTGACCACTGGTTTTTGGCCCACTCTGGGATGCGACTGTTGATGTTTCTTGGCGGTGTAAATGGACCCTGTAGCTAAAAGTGGACAGAGATCCAGTTTAAAAGCAAAATTAACTGGGAATCATTCTATCTCCACATGTGCCCAATGCAATTTTATCTTCTTTCCTTCCTTTCTTTCTTTTTTTTTTTTTTTTTTAAGATAGGGTCAGTCTGTTGCCCAGGCTGAAGTGTAGTAGTGCAATCATAGCTCACTGCAGCTGTGAACTCCTGGGTTAAAGCCGTCTTCACACCTCAGCCTCCTGAGTAGCTGGGACTATAGACACGCACCACTACACCCAGCTAATTTTTTTTTTTTTTTAATTTTTGTAGAGACAGGGTCTTGCTGTGTTGCCCAGGTTGGTCAGGACAATTTTATCTTCAAGGCTCCCACATTTTCTCACTCCAGGGCGCCCTGGGTTGGCATTCAGGTCAGTCTCGTGGTGTTAGTTGTTTGGATGTGACTGCACTGTTTTGCGTGACACATTGGGGCAGCTGGTGTGTTTCTCCTGCCAAGGATGTCCTGGCTGCCTGGAGCAAGGGCCACCAGGCCCCACCACCTTCACACCAGGAGGTCAGCAGGATTGGATGTCCTGGCTGCCTGGAGCAAGGGCCATAGGCCGCAGGCCCCACCACCTTCACACCAAGAGATCATCAGGATTGGGTTGACCTGGCGTTGAACTTGAAGTAGGATTAGGTTGAATTGACTCTCTTGAACTTGAAGTCAGGTTCTCAGAGTGTATCTGGGATGCTCAGCATCAGGGGAGGGCCCCGCAGTGCAACCCTCAGACATCTGGTAGGAAATGGACTCCAGGGCACTTGGGGGTGTTCTCTTTGGAAATCGTTCCCTCTTACTTTTGCTGTTCTTTTCTGCAATGTTTGTTCTTCCACTTAGAAGATGTTCCTGCATCTTTCATGCCTATATCCTCAGTGCCTGGACCAGTATGTGGCATCTGGTCAAGGAGGGCAGGCGGATACCCCCACCCCACCTCTCCCCGCCCCAGTCTATCATCTCACTTCTTTATTATGTTCTGTTTTCTCTCTTTTTTTTTTTTTTTGGCATGCCTATGCCCCATCTCCATCATTAGAATTTACATTTCCAAGTTGGACTCAGTCTTCTTCTGATGTCTTCTTCTAGTACTTCCATGCCTGATATCCTGTAGTTGCACAATGAATATCCTGGGGAACGGTTGTTAAATAAAAGTACATGCTTGTAATCCCAGCACTTTGGGAGTCCGAGGCAGGTGGATCATGAGGACAAGAGATCGAGACCATCCTGGCCAACATGGCAAAACCCTGTCTCTACTAAAAATACAAAAATTAGCTGGGCAAGGTGGCGGTCACCTGTAGTCCCAGCTACTCAGGAGGCTGAGGTGGAAGAATCGTTTGAACCTGGGAGGTGGAGATTGCAGTGAGCCGAGATTGCGCCACTACGCTCCAGCCTGGCGACAGAGCAAGATTCCATCTCAAAAAAAAAAAAAAAAAAAAAAAAAGTACGTGCTCAATAATTGTTTGCTGATTGGTTGAGAAATGGGGACTTTGTGGGAATAGCCAAGGTTGTTCTCAGAGAACCTTTTGGCCCTGTATTGACAGAATAGAGGGTCCCCTCTTGGCTGGTGGGTTATTTTTGTTTTCTTTTGCTCTGAGTGGTGGTGGCTTTCCCTTTGGCCCTGCTCTACACCGTGAGTGTGATTGGCTCCCTCAGGTCTAAGCACAGGAGATCTGAAAAAGGGAGTCATATTGCAGGGAAGGTGAAGGAGACGATGACTGTACGTGTTGGGAATGAAGGGGGAGAGTGGCCAGCCACCTGCAACTTAAGAATCCTCAGGAAAAGCCCCAGGGATTTGGTTGTTCCTGAGTTTTTTAGTTTGAACGAGCTGTTTTCCCTCCTCGGATGCTGGCATTGATCCACTTTGAATCAGCTGTTGACTCTCTGCTGGGATTACCAAGCAAGATGATCTTTAATTACCCTCCTTCCCCTGCCTGCGAGGCCAAGCTGAAATGATCGGTAATATTCTGTTGGATTCCCTCTACATGCAAAATGTCAGGTCCTTCTTGTCTCACCTGGAGTTACTGAGTTTGAGGTTAGGATGCCTAGTCTGTGTCTAGCCGGCTAAGCACTTACCTAGGGAGGTCACTTCACCTCCCTGAGCCTCGGTTCCCATCTCTATGGTAGAAAAGATGATGCTTGCTGTGTCCTTCTGCAGGGAAGGTTGGGAGGACTGAATAAAATAATGAGAGCTAAAAGGTGGAGACAACCCAAATATCCATGAGTTGATGAATGGGTAAGCAAAATGTGGTATATCCATACGATGGAGTATTATCTGGCAATGAAATGGAATGAAGCAGTGATTCATGCTATAGCATGGGTGAACCTTGAAAACATGTTGCTAAGGGGAAAAATCCAGACACAAAAGGCCACATATTGTGTGATCCCATTTATATGAAATGTCCAGAACAGGCAAATCCATAGAGATGGAAAGCACATTGGTGGGTGCCAGGAGCCACGGGGAGGGAAGAATGGGGAGTGACTGCTAATAGGGATAGAGTTTCTTTTGGGGCTGATGAAAATGTTCCAGAATTGAACATGATGATGGTTGTGCAACTTTGTGAATATACTAAACACCACTGAATTGTATACTTTAAAAGGGTGAATTTTAGGGTATAAGTATTATGAGCACAAGAACAAAATTAACGCACATGTGGGAAAGGACTGAGTAAGCTATAGGACGCATAGCGTTGAAGTGTTACCATCATCGACAGCATCAACTTCATATCCTAGCATTTATTTAGTGCCAACTGTGTACCCCACAGTATGACAAGAGCACTACACGCCTTTCTTTGTATCATCTTTATTTTGTAAAGAAGACTGAGGATTAGAGAAGTTAAGACCCATGATCCAGGTTACAGGTTACAAGGCTGTTAAGTGGCCGACTGGACCCCAAAGCCTTGTCTCTTCCCATTATCCCATGTCACTGTCTCAGTTCAAGGGCTTCTGAGGGATCATGATGTGACTTACTTTTTGGAGACCTAGCCATTGTTTAATTTTAAATGGTTCTTAGGACTTAACTGGTGATACCCAAGACTCCCATTGGAAAGGCAGAAATATCTCCCCGGTCCATGTAAGTGAACCTTCCGAGCTGTAGAAACTGACTGGCTCATGAATGACTCACCCATGAGTCTAGCCGGTGGTCTCTTTGGCCTGTGGGGTAAGAGTAGAATCCAAGAATTCTGAGAGTTGATGACAGACTGTAAGACCCCCCAGGGGCCCATTTTCAGACCTTGGTGATGACAGGCACCTACCCAGAAGCTTAGGAAGACCATCCCAGAGCTCCTCTGGGAAGGGTTGAAAATCAGCTTCACAGTCACATCATGTGGAGAGGAGGACACTTCCAGGCCTCGGGAATTATTTATTGACGGGGTTCCCTTGAGCCTGCTCCCGTCTGTGAAGAGAGACTGAGGAGGTGGCCTGCCAAGTCCAAAATAGTTTCAATATCAGAAAGCTGCTGAGTAGAGACAGAAAACTCTGTAACTGTCAATGGGGTGTGCAAAGGACTGCAAAGCAGCCCATCAAGGGACGTCCCAGAGCCTTCCAGGTGTCCGTGCAGCTGGTGCGTATGCTTTACAGAGAAAACACAGATACCACGTGCAGAAATGGGCTGTTTTGGGGTCCTGAGCTGCTCCTCGTGGTCTACGATGTCTGACCCCAGAATTGGGAGTGATTGTCTGGTGTGGCAGAAGGGACTCTGAGGCAAGGGGCCCTGGCACCTCTGATGGTTAAAATTAAGTGACAACTGAATTAGATTGAAGATGCAAAGTATTGTTTCTGGGTGTTGCCAAAAGAGATTAACATTTGAGTCAGTGGACTGGGAGAGGAAGACCCACCCCCAAGGTGGGTGGGCACCATCCAATCAGCCGCCAGCACGACTAGTAAAAGCAGGTAGCAGAAGGTGGAAGAAACCGACTTGCTGAGCTTTCCAGCCTTCGTCTTTCTCCCATGCTGGATGCTTCTTGCCCTCAAACATCAGACTCCAAATTCTTCAGCTTTTAGCCTCTTGGACTTAGCACTAGGAATTTGTGAAGGGCTCCTGGGACTTTGGCCACAGACTGCAGGCTGCACTGTCGTCTTCCCTACTTTTGAGGTTTTGGAACCTGGACTGAGCCACTCCTGGCTTCCTTGTGCCTCAGCTTGCAGACGGCCTGTCATGGAACTTTACCTTGTGATCATGTGAGTCAATTCTCCTTAATAAAGTCCCTTTTGTGTATACATGTGTCCTATTAGCTCTGACCCTCTAGAGAAGCCCGACTAATATGGCACATTAGCTCCAGCTCACATGGGCTGTGAGATGCAGGGCGAGCCCCCTCCCCCCTCTGGTTCGGTTTCATTATTTACTAAAGGTGGAGCTGAACTGCAAAACCAGTGAGTCCGCCTTTACTCATCAAGCCTTTGCTATGGCCCTACTCTTTGCCTGGCTCTCTGCAAGGCGCTGGGAATTTAATAGTGAACCAAAAAGGGCGTCAGCCTCACCTTTTTGGAGCTTACAAGTTACTAGGTAACCAGAGATCAATTACATAATTCCCAAAATGTATGATTACAGACCGTGGTAAATGCTCTGAAAAAGCAGCAAAGGTTTTTTTTAATGCACCGACTTTACCTTTTGCAAGCCTACTATGTACCAGAGAGTCATGCTTGCATAAAAGGTACCTGGAATTTTGTCTATATTTGGATGTGGTAAAGTCAATAGATCACGAGACAATTGCTATTGAAAATACAGTTTGTTACTTAGAGTTCTCAAGAGAAGGGGGGAGGCCAGGCCATGTAGGGCCACATGAGGAAGTACCAGGTCAGTTAGCAGGCTGGGGGAGGCAAGGGGAAAGCCTGGGCCAGAACTTTTGTTGGGTTTTTATTGGTGGAAGGAATAGGCAAGGCAGAGTAAGTATACCAAGAGCGTTTAGGATTGGTCGGTTTGAATAATTTCGGTGAGTTGTGGGGTAGGGGGTGGTCCCTAGTTGTCAAATACCTGACCCGGGGGTGATACGGGGTAGGGGAATATTGGTTTGGTGTGTGACAGTTTGATAAAGGTGGTGGTAGGGGGTCTGGATTCTGGATTGGTTGATTTGCATAGCAAAGGTGTGTTCCCAGGCAGGTTGTTTGCTGTCCCTAGGAACTAACACTCCCTCCCCAGGTCTGAAAGGCACCAAGATGTCCAAGCATTGCAAACTCTAGGAAATAAAAAACGGGACTAATCAAGTGCCTTATGTGTTTGTACTGACTTTTTAAAACCCTCACATTTGCCCTGTGAGGTAGATACTCATGACAGCAGCGTCCCCGTTGTTCAGCTAGGGAAACTGAGGCTTAGAGCGGTAAGGAACTTGCCCAGGGTCGCTCGGCTAGTCGGATAGCCATCAGAGTTTGAACCCAGACGATCATGCTCCACCACTGGGGCCCCTCAGGATCTCATTCCCATCTTGGTCTTGTCTTGTTGAGCACAAGCGAGGAGTGATTTGTGGCTAAGCCTCAAGGCGGTACCACTTATGTCAAGGGTGAAGGATGCAGTGAGGAAGGAAAGGGCTTGACACCAACAGGACAGGGGGAGAAGGTGGCTGGGGCCCAGCTGACCCTGCAGCTTGCCTGTGGAATGTTTAAAGCCTGCAGATACTGGACCCTCACTCCAGACCTACTAAACCATAATCTCTCTGGGAGGTGAGACTTTTAATTAAATTCCCTGAGTGACTCTTTTTAAAATTATCTTTTTAAAAAAAATTATAGTATGATTCACATTCAATGAAATGCACAGATCTTCAATGTATGGTTTGCTGAATTTTGACAAGTGCATACACTGATGCAGTCCACACCCCTACCAAGATATGGATTATTTTCGTCATCCTGAAAATGCCTTTGTGCCCCTTCCCAGTCAGTTCCTACGTAACCCTCCCCCTGCTCCTGTAGCCACGGTTCCGAGTTCTATCAATCAGTATAGAGCAGTTTTTCCTGCATTAGTCTGGTCTAGAACTGCGTCTGCAGGGATCCTAGCATATGCATGCTCTTGCGTCGGGCTGCTTTCACTCAGCAAAATATTTTTTTAATTATTATTTTACTTTAAGTTCCAGGATACACGTGCAGAATGTGCAGGTTTGTTACACAGGTGTACATGTGCCATGGTGGTTTGCTGCACCTGTCAACCTGTCATCTAGGTTTGTTTGTTTATTTGTTTGAGATGGAATTTTACTCTTATTGCCCAGGCTGGAATGCAATGGTGCAATCTCGGCCCACCGCAACCTCTGCCTCCTGGGTACAAGCGATTCTCCTGCCTCAGCCTTCCAAGTAGGAGGCATGCACCACCATGTGCAGCTAATTTTGTATTTTTAGTAGAGATGGGGTTTCTCCATGTTGGTCAGGCTGGTCTCAAACTCCCGACCTGAGGTGATCCACCTACCGCAGCCTCCCAAAGTGTCAGGATTACAGGCGTGAGCCACTGTGCCCGGCCCATCTAGGTTTTAAGCCCCGCATGCATTAGGTGTGTGTCCTAATACTCTCCCTCCCCTTGCCTCCCATCCCCCGACAGGCCCCAGTGTGTGATGTTCCCCTCCCTGTGTCCATGTGTTCTCATTGTTCACCTCCCACTTATGAGTGAGAACATGCAATGTTTGGTTTTCTGTTCCTGCCTTAGTTTACTAGTCAGCAAAATATTTTTGAGATTCATCTAAGTTGTTGTGGGTTTTAGTAGTTCATTCATTTTCTAGCTGAGGAGTACTACATGGTATGGTGTGTGTTAGGCTGTTCTTGCATTGCTATGATGAAATACCTGACACTCGGTAATTAATAAAAAGAGGCTTCATCGGCTGCTGGTTCTGCAGGCTCTATGAGAAGCATGGTGCTGGCGTGCATGGCTTCTGGGGAGGCCTCAGGTAGCTTACAGTCATGGTGATGGTGGAAGGTGAAGAGGGGACAGGCACGTCACAGGACAAAAGCAAGAGCGAGAGGAATTAGCAGCAGGTGGCCCACACTTTTAAGCCACCGGATGTCCTGTAAACTCAGTGGGGGACATCACCTCACTCATCACCAAGGGAGTGGCCCAAGTCATTCATGTGGGACCTGCCCTTAAGAGCCAAACCCCTCCTAACAATGGGGATTACATTTTTTTTTTTTAGCCAGAGTCTCGCTCTGTCTCCCAGGCTGGAGTGTAGTGGCACAGTCTTGGCTCACTGCAATCACTCCACCTCCTGGGTTCAAGTGATTCTCCTGCCTCAGCCTCCCGAGTAGCTGGGATGATAGGTGCCTGCCACCACACCCAGCTAATTTTTTTGTATTTTTAGTAGAGACAAGGTTTCACCATGTTGGCCAGGCTGGTCTTGAACGCCTGACCTCGTGATCCGCCCGCCTCAGCCTCTCAAAGTGCTAGGATTACAGGCGTGAACCACCACGCCCAGCTTTGGGGATTACATTTCAATGTGAGGTTTGGATGGGGACAAATATCCAAACTATATCATGTGGCTATACCACAGTTTGTCTGTTCATTCTCCTGTTGATGGACATTTGGATTGTTTCAGTTAGGGCTGCTCTGAGTAAAGCTCTCGTGGACATCTGTGTCCAGGACTTTTTGTGGACATATGTTTTCATTTCTCCTGGGTAAATGTCTAGGACTGGAATGGTGAGGTTACCTGTCAGTGACTCAGTGCAGCCAGCCCAACACGGACATGTGAGAAACTCTGGACAGACCAACTCGTGACTGCAATTCCTTTGATCTCCAGAATTCCATTTTCAACTTGAAAGTGGCATTTGCAGTTGCTTCATTTTTTTAAATGGTGGTAGAATCGACATAATGTAAAATGTGCCTTTGTAACCATTTTTAAATGTACGTTTAGCGGCATTTACATTCACATTGTTGTGCAGCTGTCACCACTGTCCATCTCCAGAACGTTTTTCATCTCCTCAAAGAGAAATTGTCCCCATTAAATACTAACTCTCCATTCCCCCTTCCTTCTATTTCCAGGCATCCACCCCATTCCACTCCCTTTCTCTACGGATTTGACTACTGTGGGTAACTCACATAAGGGGAATCATACAGCATTGTTTTTTTGTGATTGTCTGGCTTCAGTTATTATAATACCTTCAAGGTTAAGCCATGGGTCAAAATTTCCTTTTTTTTTTTTATGACAGGGTCTTGCTCTGTTGCTCAGGCTGGAATGTAGTGGCCTGGGCTCAAGCAATCCTCCAGCATCAGCCTCCTGAGTAGCTGGAGGCCACAGGCACTTACCACCATGCTTGGCTGATTTTTTAAAAAAAAATTTATTGTAGAGACAGATCTCCCTGTTGCCCAGGCTGGTCTGAAACTCCCGGGCTCCTGTGATCCTCACATCTCGGCCTCCCAAAGTGCTAGGATTACAGGCGGGAGGCACCCTGCCTGGCCAGAATTCTCTTCTTTTTAAGGCTGAATAGTATTCCATTGTGTATAGAGACCACAGTTTGTTGTTATATTTTTAATGGAGAAGAAACATATTCTAAAGGAAACATCATTTGTAAAGGAACGTACAATGACCTAGCCCTAAACTCTATAAATTCTTTTCTTCCTCACATATTTTAATGCTCATGATACTGTACATCCGGGAGGTCTTTAAATGCAAACAAGTCAACACGAGGTAGATGCTACCACCTTTTTATTGTGAGAGATCGTCAAATACAGGGTCAGCAGTTGCCACCAGCAGCTATTCCCTCCCATTTCAGCTGGTTTCCCAGGAAGTCCATTAAAAACCTTCTCTCCATTTCTTTTTCAAGAGCTGTTCATATCAGAGTCTGAAAAGTAGATCTCTTTGTTTATATTTCCCTTGGCTGTTTTAAAGCCTTATTTGTCATAGCTGACATAGTGCGAGTTCCCTATCAGATGTGAGAGGAGGCCCCGCTGAAAGCGTGATGGGATGGGAAATGTGAGCTGAAAGCCATTTAGACTCTGACCCTCCGAGCCTTCCCGGGAACTGGAAGCTGCCAAGCGTCTCAGCGGTAGGGACGACCCTGATAAAAACAGGCGGCGTTAATTGCCTGGGTGCTGAGTTGCTCCAGAAGTGCAAGGAAACAATAAAGGTCATAATTAAAACTCAGTTGCTCCTATTTGAGAGGCACAGCCTGTCTCAAAGAAGATGCGTAGGTCAAACGCACGAATTATGTTAATGGGACGTGAACGCAAAGATGAGGTGCAGATATTCCACCCATTCTCTACCGAGGGGCTCTACTGAGCCTTTCCACCTCAACTCAGGATGCTGTTTGGCATTCTTGGACCTTCCAATGACAGCCCTCTCCTTCCAGCCTCCACTACTTCTCCTTCATTTTCTCCACTCCAGCCCCTGTGACATGGTGTTGATGCACAGAGCGCGGCCAGTGAATAAATGATAAATGGAGGCAGACTGCGTGTCACCTACTCACAACCCATTTATTAGCCTCATTAGAGTATCAGCGCTGTTAAAGCAGGGACTGTCTCATCTTCTCCCCAGCTCCCGGCCCCCTCTCTGGTACCAAGTAGATTCTCAGGAAAGGTTCCCAAACTTAGAAGCACAGCGCACATCTGTTAGTATCCTCATAACTGCTGTGCAGTGCATGCTTCCTCTCCAGCCTGTATCCTCAGCATTGCTGAGACAGTCATTATTTCTTCTTAGTTATTATTTTTTTTATCTAGCCCCTACCCAGCACATAGTAGGAGTACAATGCAATATACACTGATTATTGAATGATATTTCAGCAGCAGTTCCCTTTTTTCTTATGCACTGGAGTATTTGTATTTCTTCTGAAATACAACAAGAGTTGGACTCCAGTGCCTTGTCTATCCCACTTTATTCTAGAATAGAATTAGGGAGGCCATCTTGGTCTTGGGCTGTCTACGCAGGGTTTTATTACTCAGATACCAAGGTAAGCCCTGACCCCATAACAAGCTCCTATAAGTGTCTCTTATCATCTTCACAAGGCTTGATGTGTTTGGTTTTTTGTTGAGCCTTTTCTCAGATACCGTAGACTCCAGGAAAACCAACCTCAGGGCGGTGGCTTTGCAGGTTTGCCTCGTGGAGTCAGCACTGGGGCTGTGGGTGAAGGAGCCTGGATTGGTGTCAGGGTTGCACAGACCAAGTTTGATCCCAGCTCCACCACTCATCAGTTCTGTGACTCAGGAGCAAGCTACTCCACCCTGAATGGTGTTTTTCCCATCTGCAAAATGGGGATAAATCCTGTGCACTACAACATGATGCAAGGATTGGGTTGTGTATTCATTTCCTGTGGCTGCTGTGGCAAATCACCACAAACCAAGTGGCTTAAATCAACACAAATCTATTCTTTACAGTTCTGGATGCCACAAGTGTGGACTGAGTCTTAAGGGGCTAAAGTCAAAGTGTTGGCAGAGCTAGTTCCTTCTAGAGGCTCCAGGGAAGATGTTTCTTTGCTCTTCCTAGCTTCTAGAGGATGCCTGTTTTCCTTGGCTTGTGGCCCCTTCCTAGCTTCAAAGCCAACAGTGTAGCATCTTATTGCTCTGACTCTGCTTGCCTCTGTTTCTGTTGTAACCTGGCCTTCTTCCCATTCCGACTTCTCCTGTACCCCTCCTATCAGGACCCTTGCAATGACATCAGGTCCACCTGGATAACCCAGGATCATTTGCCTACCTAAAGATCCTGAATCCCATTTTTAGAGTCCTAGTTGTAGGTTCTGGAGATTTAGGATGGGGACATCTTTGGGGGCCATTATACAGGTTAGCACAGATGGGATTGTGTATATGGTGATGTTCATGTAACTGAGGTACTATATTGACTCCTGTGTGCTCCATCCCCAGAGTAAAACTCCCATCTGAGGCTCTCTTAGTTTGGATCCCACCAGAAGCAAACTCTTGGGACAAGAATTAAGGAACAAACAGTTTATCTGAGAGATGCTAGAACACTAGTAGGGCCTCAGGAAGGTGAGATATCGAAGGGAAGATAGCCATTCAGGGGTGAGTTTCCAAGCCAGCTCCTACTGTGGGAGAATGGAGCTTAATCCTGCTGGAGAAACTCCGGGAGCTGGTATAGACCTTAGGAGTGAGGGAGCTGGGGTATTTATACACCAATTCCTCATCAGTCATCGGTATGGGAACTTCCCACAATTCTGTGCCACTGGTCTGATGTACACAGATGGCAGGCTGAGCTCCAGCAGGAAGGGAAAGCCTCAGACAAAGGAATGTAGGCAGTGGTAGCTGAACATCAGGCCAGTGTGCACCCATGTGCTGAGAACCAGCGGACATGGACAGAGGACTGGCAGCGTCTTCCACAGAGGCCCAGGGCTTCTGAATGCTCTTGGCAGCAGTCAGCTCAGCACCTGCCTGAGCATCTCTGCTCTTGCAGTCAAATCATTCACCTGCTCGGAGTCACCT
>PVKV010022588.1:21741-35243 GCA_004027835.1 Alouatta palliata | reverse complement strand
TTCTCCTGCCTCAGCCTCCCGAGTAGCTGGGACTACAGGCACGTGCCACCATGCCCAGCTAATTTTTTTTGTATTTTTAGTAGAGACGGGGTTTCACCATGTTGACCAGGATGGTCTCGATCTCGTGACCTCGTGATCCACCCGCCTCGGCCTCCCAAAGTGCTGGGATTACAGGCGTGAGCCACCGTGCCCGGCCAAAAAAAAAAAAATTTTTTTTTTAAAGAGCACTATGGGCCGGGCACAGTGGCTCATGCTTGTAATCTCAGCACTTTGGGAGGCTGAGACAGGCGGATCACCTGAGGTCAGGAGTTCAACACCAGCCTGACCAAGTGGAAAAACCCTGTCTACTAAAAATACAAAATTAGCCGGGTGTGGTGGCGCATGCCTGTAATCCCAGCTCTTCAGGAGGCTGAGGCAGAAGAATCCCTTTAACCTGGGAGGTGGAGGTTGCAGTGAGCTGAGATCGTGCCATTGCACTCCAGCCTGGGCAATGAGAGCAAAACTGCATCTCAAAAAAAAAAAAAAAAAAAAAATGAGATCGGTAATGTAAAAATCTGGATCAATATTCTAATATTCTAATTCTGGGCACATTACAATCAGTTAACAACCCTATTCCAGCTTAGTTCCAACAGTTGCCCAGTTAACAAAAAGCCTTCTAATTTACTTTATTTGGAATAATTTTACTTATTTTGCTTTACTCTTGCGGAATATATTGCTGTTACACTCTTTGTCTAGGAATATAGAAAATCTTACTAAATATTTTCTTCAACACTTATCTTCCAAATATCACCCAGTATCAAAAATCAAAAGTTATAAATAGAGTTTACTATACTAATGCTTTCTGTTTTTCATTTGTGTTTTTTTTTTTTTTTTTAAAGACGGGGTTTCACCATGTTGGTCAAGCTGGTCTTGAACTCCCGATCTCAGGTGATCCACCCTCCTTGGCCTCCAAAGTACTTGGATTACAGGCGTGAGCCACCACGCCCGGCCTGTGTTGTTTTTTGATAAGGAGTTTCGCTCTTGTTACCCAGTCTGGAGTGCAATGGCTCAATCTCAGCTCACTGGAACCTCCATCTCCCTGGTTCAAGTGATTTTCCTGCCTCAGCCTCCCAAGTAGATGGGATTACAGGCATCCACCGCCATGCCCGGCTAATTTTTTGTATTTAGTAGAGATGAGGTTTAACCATATTAGGCTGGTCTTGAACTCCTGACAGGTGATCCACCTGTCTCGGCCTCCCAAAATGTTGGGATTACAGGCGTGAAGCACCACACCCAGCCATGCTAATGCTTTCTAACTAAGCTCCTCTATACCCTGAATGCAAAAGACCCTTATAGTTAGGCAGGAGTATTATCACCCCTAGTCAACCTAAAAAGTTACAGAAAATAAATCTTCATCCCTCTGCAACCCTTAGGATTAAGGATTCTCTTTGAAAAGGGAGAGGAGAAATGTCAGAGGTATGTGAAGCAGAGCATCTCTGTCTTGAATAGGGGGTGGGTAAAATAAGGCTGAAACCTACTGGGCTGCATTCCCAGACGGTTAAGGCATTCTAAGTCACAGGATGAGATAGGAGGTCAGCACAAAACACAGGTCATAAAGACCTTGTGATAAAACAAGTTGCAGTAAAGGAGCCAGCCATTACCCACCAAAACCAAGATGGTGACAAGAGTGACCTCTGGTGATACTGACTGCTACACTCCCACCAGCGACATGACAGTTTACAAATGCCATGGCAACGTCAGGAAGTTACGCTATATGGTCTAAACAGGGGAGGCATGAATAATCCACTCGTTTAGCATATCATAAAATAAGCAACTCTGTCTATAGAGTAGCCATTCTTTTTTTTTTTTTTTTTTTTTTTTTTTGAGGCAGAGTTTTGCTCGTTACCCAGGCTGGAGTGCAATGGCGCGATCTTGGCTCACCACAACCTCCGCCTCCTGGGTTCCAGCAATTCTCCTGCCTCAGCCTCCCGAATAGCTGGGACTACAGGCACGTGCCACCATGCCCAGCTAATTTTTGTATTTTTAGTAGAAACGGGGTTTCACCATGTTGACCAGGATGGTCTCGATCTCTTGACCTCGTGATCCACCCGCCTCGGCCTCCCAAAGTGCTGGGATTATAGGCGTGAACCACCGCACCCGGCCTTATTCCTTTACTTTCTTAATAAACTTGCTTTCGCTTTCCACTCTGAACTCGCCCTAAATTCTATCTTACACAAAATCCAAAAACCCTCTCTTAGGGTCTAAATCGGGACCCCTTTCCTATAACATATTTCTCTGTCCTGGAACAGTAGCATCAGATCCTACAGTTAGTCCCACGAGACTGGCCCCTACAGCAGAAGCCAATCTTAACCCTCAGGTTGTGACCTGTGCTTCTGACCAACTGGCTATAAATCAGGGCTACCCTACTCCCTTTTCAATTAATTTCTAGGACAACCCACGGAATTCACGGAAATACTTACATCTACCCATTTGTACAAAGGACATTACAGCTGGGTGCAGTGGCTTACACCTGTAATCCCAGCACTTTGGGAGGCTGAGGCAGGTGGATCATTTGAGGTCAGGAGTTCAAAACCAGCATGGCCAAATTGGTGAATCCCCATCTCTACCAAAAATACAAAAATCAGTTAGGCATGGTGGCACATGCCTGTAATCCCAGCTACTCAGGAGGATGAGGCAGGAGAATCACTTGAACCCGGGAGGTGGAGGTTGTAGTGAGCCAAGATTGTGCCAGTGCACTCCAACCTGGGTGACAAAGCAAGACTCCGTCTCAAAAAAAAAAAAAAAAAGAAAAAAGAAATATACAAGTGCCACAATAATTAGCACAGAATTAGGGAATTAGGTATTAATAAATATATACCCAAGGCTTACAACTTAGATGGGAAATGGGTGGCAGGTCACCTACACAAAAAAATTCCACTGTTACAGACTGTTGACATTATAAGTGACAAGGGAGGTATTCCTACTGGGTGTATTTTGTGTCTACACGTCTTCTGGATTGGCTGGGCCACAGATGGTTTTCAGCCAGGAAGCTCCTCGAGAGAAGCAGAAGGCGAAGTCTTAGGCCCCCAACACAGATGCTGCCTGCAGTTTGTGAAAGGTGGAGTGTGGAAGCATCAAATGGATTCAACTTAGTGAGGCAGAAAGTCGAGGGTCTTCCAGCATTAACGGGACAGCGTCAAGAAGTCCATAGCGCCTGTTATCCCAGCATTTTGGGAGGCTGAGGCAGGCGGATCACAAGGTCAGGAGTTCAAAACCAGACTGGCTAACATGGTGAAACCCCGTCTCTACTAAAAAATACAAAAATTAGCTGGGCGTGGTGGCGCGTGCCTGTTCTCCCAGCTACTCGGGAGGCTGAGGCAGGAGAATTGCTTGAACCCTGGCGGCGGAGGTTGCAGTGAGCCGAGGTCGTGCCACTGCACTCCAGCCTGGCGCCTGGTGATGAGTGAGACTCTGTCTCAAAAAAAAAAAAGAAGAAGAAGTCCATACGGAGGCCGGGTGTGGGGGCCTACGCCTGTAATCCTAGCACTTTGGGAGGCGGAGGTGGGTGGATCAATTGAGGTCAGGAGTTTGAGACCAGTTTGGCCAACGTGGTGAAATTGTCTCTACTGAAAATACAAAAATTAACTGGGAGTGGAGGAGTGTACCTGTAGTCCCAGCTACTCCAGAGGCTGAGGCAGGAGAATCCCCTGAACCCGGGAGGCAGAGGTTGCAGTGAGTTGAGATGGCACCACTGCACTCCAGCCTGGGCGACAGAGCAAGAGTGTCTCAAAAGAAAAAAAAGAAGAAGAAGAAGAAAACGTCAGTACTAACCATCAGCAAAGAGAGAGGTCAGAGGGAGGTGAGAGACACAAAAGACAAAACCAAAATGCCAAACCCAGGGGAGGCCCCAGGGCAGCGGTTAGGGCTGGGGCACTGGGACACGGGCTCGGAGTCTTGGTGCTGTTGCGCCTCTTAGGAACTACAGAAGAAGACTAACTCAAAGACACGTGAGCCCAAAGTCAAGAAGTTCAGCAGGCAGCTGAATAAGGGGCCAGGAAACTTGGTTGGAGGATGCTGGGTGGCAAGGAAGCAGGGCCACCCTGAATGGGTGCAGGGCGCAAGAGCAGAGCAAAGCGGGGAGCTGGAGGTCCAACTGAACCAGAGACTGAAGAGAGACGTCGAGGTGGGACATTAGCAACTTCAGTGATCAAGAAGCAAGAGAGGGTGGTGCTGAGCTTGGATTCAGGGCTCCTCCCCTGATCGTTCTTTTTTTTTTTTTTTTTTTTTTTGAGACGGAGTTTCGCTCTTGTTACCCAGGCTGGAGTGCAATGGCACGATCTCGGCTCACCGCAACCTCCGCCTCCTGGGTTCAAGCAATTCTCCGGCCTCAGCCTCCCAAGTAGCTGGGACTACAGGCACTTGCCACCATGCCCAGCTAATTTTTGTATTTTTAGTAGAGACGGAGTTTCACCATGTTGACCAGGATGGTCTCGATCTCTTGACCTCGTGATCCACCCGCCTCGGCCTCCCAAAGTGCTGGGATTACAGGCGTGAGCCACCGTGCCCGGCCTCCCCTGATCGTTCTTAGTCTGAAACTTGCTCACACCCCTCCAAGAGCCAGTCAGCGCTTCTTACCTGATACCACTAAGTGTACCACAGCATGCGGCAGCTGGCAGGCCACTCAAATCAACTTGCCTCTTCTTCCTGGGCACACAGCTAACTGACACTCCTCAGCCTCTCTTGTTTTAGGAAACACCATGGGACTGAGTTCTAGAAAAAGTAATGTGAGCCTCAGCCGGGTGTGGTGGCTCACGCCTGTAATCCCAGCACTTTGGGAGGCTGAGGCGGGTGGATCACCTGAGGTCAGGGAGACTAGCCTGGCCAAAATGGAGAAACCCTGTCTCTACTAACAATTCAAAAATCAACTGGGTGTGGTGGCTCATGCCTGTAATCCCAGCTACTTGGGAGTCTGAGGCAGGAGAATCGCTTGAACTCGGGAGGTGGAGGTTGCAGTGAGCCGAGATCATGCCACTGCACTCCAGCCTGGGCGACAGAGACTCTGTCTTAAAAATAAAAAAAAGAAAAGAAAAGAAAAGGTAATAGATTGGGACTTTGGAGTGGTACTCCAGGTTTCAAAGGAGGCGGATAGATGCTCTTTTAAGTCCCAAAGGCCCAAGAATCATGCTAGCAGGAAGAACATGAATCTTCTTTTTCTTTCTTTCTTTTTTTTTTTTTTTTTTTTTACACACAGAGTATTGCTCTTATTGCCCAGACTGGAGTGCAATGGCGCAATTTCAGCTTACTGCAACCTCCGCCTCCCAAGTTCAAGCAATTCTCCCACCTCAGCGTCTGGAGTAGTTGGGATTACAGTTGCGTGCCACCACGCCCACCTAATTTTTGTATTTTCAGTAGAGATGGGGTTTCACCATGTTGGCCAGACTGGGCTGGAACTCCTGACCTCAGGTGATCCGCCTGCCTCTGCCTCCCAAAGTGCCGGGATTATAGGCATAAGACTGCACTGGCTGAGAATATGAATCTTAAATGTGGACCTGGTGGTTGAGCACAGTGGTTCACAAATCTAATGTCAGCACTTTGGGAGGCCAAGGAGGGAGGATCACTTGAGATCAGGAGTTGGAGACTAGTCTGAGCAATACAGCAAGACCCCCATCTCTACAAAAATATATATATATATTAGCCAAGTGTGGTGGCACCTGTAATCCTAGCTACTCAAGAGGCTGAGGTGGAAGGATGGCTTGTGCCCAGGAATTAGAGATTGCAGTGAGCCATGATTGCACCACTCTACTCCAGCCTGGGTGACAGAGGAAACCCTGTCTCTAAAATACATAAATAGGCCAAGCGCAGCCACTCATGTCTGCAATCCCAGCACTTTGGAGGTCTAGGCAGGCGGATCACCTGAGATCAGAAGTTTGAGACCAGCCTGGCCAACATGGCGAAGCCCTGTCTCTACTAAAAATACAAAATAAATGGCCAGGCAGTGGCTCACGCCTGTAATCCCAGCATTTCGGTAGGCTGAGGTGGGTGGATCACCTGAGGTCAGGAGTTCGAGACCAGCCTGACCAACATGGAGAAACTCTATCTCTACTAAAAAATACAAAATTAGCCAGGCATGGTGGCACATGCCTGTAATTCCCAGCTACTCGGGAGGCTGAGGCAGGAGAGTCACTTGAACCCAGGAGGCCGAGGTTGCAGTGAGCTAAGATCGTGTCATTGAACTCCAGCCTGGGCAACAAGAGCAAAACTCCGTCTCAAAAAATATGTAAATAAATAAATAAATAAACAAACAAAATAAAATAAAAATTAAGGACCTGGAGATGGCTAACAAAGAATGTTTCTCTTTACAATGTAAGATGTCTGATTTAAATAAATAAATAACTTAGGAGTGACAAAATTAAACAACAACAAAATCCCAGAAAACAAAAGACAATTCCATTCCTTTCTTCCCCCTCTCCAACCCCAGAACGCTTCTGTTCCTTTACCCATCCTAGAGCAGCAAAGAGACGGGGTTTAGGGTAAGAATAGCAGATGCTGGCAAAGAGGGTGGGTGCAAAGAGAGGAAGGGGGATTCTGGATGGGACATTCTCTGCTATCTTAGAGAGCACCCACATGAGAACACCTGAAGGCCTACACATGGGACTCTGCAGTGGGGTAAGCTTCTAGGGATACGGATTCTAAATTAGGGGGCAGGGCTTCCCTTTTCATTCCCCAACCCTCATCCTATGGAATTCCTTTATTTTTTTTTTAAGATGGAGTCTCACTCTTTTGCCCAGGCTGGAGTGCAGTGGCACAATCTCGGCTCACTGCAACCTCCACCTCCCAGGTTCAAGGATTCTCCTGCCTCAGCCTCCCAAGTAGCTGGGATTACAGCTAATTTTTTCATTTTTAGTAGAGATAGGGTTTTACCATGTTGGCCAGGCTGGTCTCAAACTCCTGACCTTAGGTGATCCACCTACTTCAGCCTCCCAAAGTGCTAGGATTATAGGTGTGAGCCACAGTGCCTGGCCCATCCAATGAAATTCTATCATAAGAAGCCCGAAGTACAGAACTAATTGAACATTTTTCTGGCTTCCATGAATATTCGCTTGGAAAGGCTTCAGAACTAGACCCCTGCTCACCCCTAGCCCAGTAAGCACCTGAGCTAGATATCTATAAAGCTAGATATCTATAATGGGCTCAATGCAGAGACAAAGGGCGCAGCTTTTGGGAACTGCTGTGCAGGAGAAAAAGTACATTTTCTGGGGCACCATTTCTTCTCCCCTAAGAAGAACTATAGTCTTCGTCTGTGGGCCAAAGAGAAGGAGCAGAATGGCCTGTTTACCTCTAGAAGTCATCTTGAGGAATCGTCCCATCAGGGGCTCCTCCAGCCGGGGGTAGAGGGAGGAGGATTCAAATTCAAATGCTCATAAAATTATTTCCTAGATTTGCCACTCACATTAAACTTGATTCCAAGGGGCTTTTGATTGTTTCTGAGAACTGAATCCATCTTTCAAGTATGGAATGTGCTCCCATTGAAGATTTTTAATACTATTTGCCTGGTTAATGTACCAGAGGCAATCTATACACTGAAATTCTCCTCTGCTAATTTTTTTTTTTTGACTGGGTCTCCTTCTGTTGCCCAGGCTGGAGTCCAGTGGCACGATCATGGCTCACTTTGGACTCCTGGCACCAGGCAATCCTCCTGCTGTGGCTTCCCTAAGTGCTAGGATTACAAGCATGAGACGCTGCACCTGGCCTCCTCTCCTAAATTCTTTTTTTTTTTTTTTTTTCCGAGACGGAGTTTCGCTCTTGTTACCCAGGCTGGAGTGCAATGGCGCGATCTCGGCTCACCGCAACCTCCGCCTCCCAGGTTCAAGCAATTCTCCTGCCTCAGCCTCCCGAGTAGCTGGGACTACAGGCGCGCGCCACCAAGCCCAGCTAATTTTTGTATTTTTAGTAGAGACGGGGTTTCACCATGTTGACCAGGATGGTCTCGATCTCTTGACCTCGTGATCCACCCGCCTCGGCCTCCCAAAGTGCTGGGATTACAGGCGTGAGCCACCGCGCCCGGCCTCTCCTAAATTCTTATTGCAAACCAAAACAGAAAAGTAATTATCAACTAAAATTAGTCTATGCTTTCCAGTCTCTACAATGTTTGAGGAGTCCCCTTTCCCTTGATTTCTGTTTAGTAACTAGGGCCTTTTCCAAAGCTTTCATTTACATCAGGACTGGGGAATCCCATAAAACTCCAGAATAATTCACCTTCCCACCTGCAGCAAAGTTTCTCTAGCCTAGGTCAGCATTTAGTGTGTGGGTGAAGGCCTTTTCCTAGTGCAGCTTTCCAAATGTTATCAAAGCATAAAAATCATCTGAGTGACCTATTAAAAATACTGGCTCCAGCTGGGCACGGTGGCTCATGCCTGTAATCCCCACACTTGGGAGGCTGAGGCAAGCGGATCACTTGAGGTCAAAAATTCGAGACCAGATTGGCCAACATAGCAAAACGCCATCTCTACTAAAAAAAATACAAAAGTTAGCCGGGCGTGGTGGTGCACACCTGTAATCTCAGCTACTCGGGAGGCTGAGGTAGGAAAATTGCTTGAACCTGGGAAATAGAGGTTGCAGTGAGCCAAGATCGCGCCATTGCACTCCAGCCTGGGAGACAGAGCAAGACTCCATCTCGGGAAAAAAAAAAAAAAAAAAAAGCATAATACTTTAAAAACTAAAGCCAAAAATATTTTGTTGCTTCCTGCGCTTCTGCCTTAACTGGTTCTGCTGGGTTCAGTGGCTCGCGCCTGTAATCCCACCACTTTGGGTGGCCGAGGCAGGTGGATCACAAGGTCAAGAGATCGAGACCATCCTGGTCAACATGGTGAAACCCTCTTGCTACTAAAAATACAAAAATTAGCTGGGCGTGGTGGTGCGTGCCTGTAGTCCCAGCTACTCGGGAGGCCGAGGCAGGAGAATTGCTTGAACCTGGGAGGGGGAGGTTGCAGTGAGCCAAGATCGTGCCATTGTACTCCAGCTTGGGCAACAAGAGCAAAACTCCGTCTCAAAATAAAAACAAAAACAAACAAAAATTACTGTTTCCTTAACCTTAACCCAGCAGGAGCAGTGCAAGTTTCCTTGCCAACCTCTACTCATGGTAGAACCATGAGCCAGTGGGAGTCCTCTCCTTTGAAAGTACAGAGCTAAGTTGATCCACTCATTTATTTATTTATTTTATAAATATCTCTGGATGGTCTGTGTGCCAAGCATTGTTCTTGTGCTGAGACTGCAAAAGTAAATGAAATTGACATACAGATTGCTGGAAATGACAGATGGCAATGAAATACACCAGCAAATACATATCTATCTATCTATATAGATAGATAGATATTTGCTGGTACATATATATAAATAAATATGTATTTGCTGGTACATATATATATATATATGACCCTTCATAGCGCCTCTTCTCCATAGCATCTCTCATTATATATATACATATATATGTGTATATAATATGTGTGTGTGTGTATATATATATATATATATATATATATATATATATAGTAAGAGATGCTATGGAGAAGAGGCGCTATGAAGGGTCATAGAGAATAGTAGGGGGAACCACTAGATAAGATGGCCTTGAGTACACCTTTCTGGGGAAGTGACACAAACCTGAAGGCTCTAAGTGGGAAGAGAGAAGGAGAGCATTCAGGTATGGAGACAAGTGTCAAGATCATTAGGTGGCAAGACGTGTGGTAGGACAGACTAAGAAGAAGGAAGGGATGGGATTCAGTGTCTGATTGCAGTTGGATCCTTGGCCTATTTAGATACTGAAATTATCAAGGATGGCAGGCCTTAGGGTAGAGCAACCAGTGACCAGGTGGCAAACCTTCCTCAGATGGGATTCAATAGGCAGCAATGTGGCTTATGGCAAAGAGGCACAGCCACATAGTGTAAACCCCAAAGAAGTAGGACTTTTACACATGGTGGAGGTGTAATAGCACACACGCAGCATGAAGGAGCCAGAACACAGAACCCAGCGAAACATCAAGAGAACACCCAGCCTCCTCTTGAGAGAGGGTAGCAAGAAAAACAGTGTCGTCAGGAGACAGTCAGAAGTGAAAAAGCTGAGAACGCAGATGCTCATTTACTCAGAAAGAGGGTTCCAGCGTGCACAGGAGAAATGTTAGGAGGGGAGGACAAAGGGAAGGTTGAGTTTGGTAAGGACGAGAACAGAGCAGGATGGGAACGAGAGCACAAGGGAGGCTGGGTTACTAGAGGCACATTTCGGCTGGTCACCATGGGTAACTAGCATATGGGTATAATTATTACAAGATATTCAAGAGCTCTAATCCCAGCAGTCATCTAGTGGATTAGAGGTATGTGTGTACTGCATGGGCACCCTCCCTCCTTTCCCAGAAATTAGCAGCCTCCTGGACATTTTTTTTTCTGAGACGGAGTCTCTGTCACCCAAGCTGGAATGCAGTGGCATGATCTTGGCTCAGTGCAACCTCCGCCTCTCGGGTTCAAGCGATTCGCCTGCCTCAGTTTCCTGAGTAGCTGGGATTACAGGCACGCACCACCATGGCCAGCTAATTTTTGTACTTTTAGTAGAAACGGGATTTCCCCAGCACTTTGGGAGGCCGAGGCGGGTGGATCACGAGGTCACGAGATCAAGACCATCCTGGTCACATGGTGAAACCTCGTCTCTACTAAAAATACAAAAAAATTAGCTGGGCATGGTGGCACGTGCCTGTAGTCCCAGCTACTCGGGAGGCTGAGGCAGGAGAACTGCTTGAACCCAGGAGGCCGAGGTTGCAGTGAGCCGAGATCGCGCCATTGCACTCCAGCCTGGGTAACAAGAGCGAAACCCCGTCTCAAAAAAAAAAAAAAAAAAAAAAGAAAATGAATACTTTCTAACTGGATAAACGAGTCAAACTGTACATAAATGTATATTCTTTCGTGATTTTTTTTTTTTTTTTTTGAGATGGAGTCTTGCTCTGTCACCCAGGCTGGAGTGTAGTGGTGCCATCTCGGCTCACGGCAACCTCCGCTTGCCGGGTTCAAGCAATTCTCCTGCCTCAGCCTCCTGAGTAGCTAGGACTACAGGCGCACACCACCATGCCTGGCTAATTTTTTATATTGTTAGTAGAGGCAGGGTTTCACTATGCTGGCCAGGCTGGTCTCGAACTCCTGACCTCGTCCTCCTTCTGCCTCAGCCTCTCAAAGTGCTGGGATTACAGGCATGAGCCAACATGCCCATGATCTTTAAATTAAAAAATCTGAGCTGGGTGTGGAGCTCATGCCTGTAATCCCAACACTTTGGGAGGCTGAGGCGGTGGATCACTTGAGTTCAGATATTTGAGACCAGCCTGGCCAACATGGTGAAACCCCGTCTCTACTAAAAATACAAAATTAGCCTGGTGTAGGGTACGTGTCTGTAGTCCCAGCTACTCAGGAGGCTGAGGGATGAGAATCGCTTGAACCCCGGAGACAGAGGTTGCAGCAAGCCAAGAGACTGCACTCCAGTCTGGGCGACAGAGCAAGCCCGTCTTAAAAAAAAAAAAAAGGGAAAATGAAAAAATAAAAATCTGCCTATTTAAATAAAAATCTACTGGGTCAAAAACTTTTCTTAAAAAGTTTTCTGGCCGGCGCGGGGCGCCGTGACGCTCAGCCGCGCCCTCTGGAGTGCGGGTCTCTGCTGCGGACGCCGGGGGCCGGCGCGCCGTGGGCCGCCCCCGGCCTCGCCGAGTGTAGCGCGCCCGAAGGCCAGTGCCTGCCCGCAGTCCGCGGCCCGGCGCTCGGGCTGGGCGGGGAGGCCGCCGCGCAGACGCCGCACGCTACGCCGCTTGCGCAGACGCCGCACGCTACGCCGCTTGCGCAGACGCCGCACGCTACGCCGCTTGCGCAGACGCCGCACGCTACGCCGCTTGCGCAGACGCCGCACGCTACGCCGCTTCCGCGTCGCCGGCTTCCGGCCGCTAGCGAGGAAGCGCCGCGGTGAGGTGGAAGCCGGCACGGGAGCCCCGCGGGCTGTGCGGTCGCCGCCATGCCGTCGTCCTCGCTGCGAGTGGCGGTGGTGTGCTCGAGCAACCAGAACCGGAGCATGGAGGCGCACAACATCCTCCGCAAACGGGGATTCAGTGTCCGATCCTTTGGGACAGGGACTCACGTGAAGCTTCCAGGACCAGCTCCGGACAAGCCCAATGTTTATGATTTCAAAACCACATATGACCAGATGTACAATGATCTTCTTAGGAAAGACAAAGAACTCTATACACGGAACGGCATTTTGCACATGCTGGACAGAAATAAGAGAATCAAGCCGCGGCCGGAAAGGTTCCAGCACTGCAAAGACCTGTTTGACCTGATCCTCACTTGCGAAGAGAGAGTGTACGACCAGGTGGTGGAAGATCTGAATTCCAGAGAACAGGAGACCTGCCAGCCAGTGCACGTGGTCAATGTGGACATCCAGGACAACCATGAGGAGGCCACCCTGGGGGCGTTTCTCATCTGTGAGCTCTGCCAGTGTATCCAGCACACGGAGGACATGGACAACGAGATTGACGAGCTGCTGCAGGAGTTTGAGGAGAAGAGCGGGCGCACCTTCCTGCACACCGTCTGCTTCTACTGAGCCTGGCACCCTCCCGGGCCGCCCTCTTCAGCTTCCTTCTGTTCACTCGTTCCTTCCTGACGTTTGTTTTTACTTACAGGTGTTCTGCTGGTGACGGTAGCATTACCCACATAAACTGTGCATATGACACGAGAGGAGATGTCTAAATGCCACATTAAAGCAATCAAGTTTTTTCCTTCCCACTCTGACTTATGAGCGGGATATTGATTATAGTTTTTTTCTTCAACCGAAAAGGAGACAGCGGTTTTGTGTTCACTTTTGTGTCTGTGTCCCCGTGCGCCCCTCCCTCCCCCTTTCCCACCCAGCGAGGCCGTGTTCGTGTTCGGATGACCTGGAATCGTCTAATAAATAGATGCTGCTGTCAAAAAAAAAAAAAAAAAAAAAAGTTTTCTGTAAAAGGCCATAAAATGTGAGCTAAATTTCTGTATTTTCTGTAAAGTTCTTTTATATGATTTTATTCCTAAATATATTATGACTAATGTAAAAAGTCATCAAGGGTAGCCACCCATATTGCAGATCGTTTTATCTCATCCAAGTTTTAAATCTGGTTACATGACACTACCTCTAGAAACCACCCGGCACTTCCCTTTTCTGGAAAACAACAAGGCATCTAAATAATCAAAAATTTTGCTAGAGCCTTTCAACAGGCTCTTAAACAATTAGAATTTGCTTCTTTTTTTTTTTTTTTTTTTTTTTGAGACGGAATTTCGCTCTTGTTGCCCAGGCTGGAGTGCAATGGCGCGATCTCGGCTCACCGCAACCTCCGCCTCCTGGGTTCAAGCAATTCTCCTGCCTCAGCCTCCCGAGTAGCTGGGACTACAGGCACGTGCCACCATGCCCAGCTAATTTTTGTATTTTTAGTAGAGACGGGGTTTCACCATGTTGACCAGGATGGTCTCGATCT
>PVKV010022588.1:10013-21641 GCA_004027835.1 Alouatta palliata | reverse complement strand
AATTTGCTTCTGACCAGCTAAATTGTTGATGAAAACTTAACACTCTCAAGTCTGGTGAATCCATCTAGCATGGGTTTTCATTTTCAGACATCTTGCGAGAGATCACACTAAACAGCCACTTAATTCTTATGATTTGTTTATCCATAAAAATACTAAAAATACTAATGGGAGTAAAAATAAAACATCGATACCGGTAAGGCACAAGTTACTACATGAAAGTGAATTGAACTGCCACAGAAATCACTCTTAAATTCTGAGCTGAATTCATTTTAACTTTCAGAGATGAATTGTAAAAGATCTAAGGCCAGGCGCGGTGGCTCACACTTGAAATTCCAGCACTTTGGGAGGCTGAGGAGGGCAGATGACGAGGTCAGGAGTTCGAGACCAGCCTGTCCAATATGGTGAAACCCCATTTCTACTAAAAAATACAAATATTAGCTGGGTGTGGTGGTGCACACCTGTAGTCCTAGCTACTTGAGAGGCTGAGGCAAGAGAATCACTTGAACCCGGAGGCAGAGGTTGCAGTGAACCGAGATCATGCCACTGCACTCCAGCCTGGGTGACAGAGCGATGAGACTCCATCTCAAGGAAAAAAAAAATCTAATCTAAGCAGAAGTATCTGACAATCTGCTTTCCCATTCCCAGGCAAAATCCAATTCACATTTCTCAGCACAAAAGCCAAAAACAATCTCATAGTGTGTATGTGAAGAGATTGATCTAAAGATTCTATGCTTATATTGTATATATATATATAAACTCAGAAAGCTGTGGAATCTACCATAAATCTGAAAAATATACAACATTTATTACTAAGGAATGTTAAAATTCCTCTAAGTTTCATTAGTGAACCATCATGACTACATAATGTATATTTTGATGCATTTATTTGGCTTGTTACTGGACCATTTGTTGTGGAAATGAACATCTCAGTATGTCTGTTTTCTACATTTAACATCAAGGGCAAAGGCTCTTTTTATTAACTGTATTTAGCATCATGCACAGTAAATTCCAGTACATTCTGGAATAGGCCTTGGATATAAACTATTCAGATTATCTTTTTTATTTGAGACAAGTGCCCTGCTCTGTCACGCAGACTGGAGTGCTTACTGCAGCCTCAACCTCCAGGGCTGACGTCATCCTCCCACCTCAGCCTCCCGAGGAGCTGGGACAAATATGCCACCACGCCCAGCAAATTGTAGAGATGGGGTTTCACTATATTGCCCACGTTGGTCTCAAACTCCTGGTCTCAGACAATCCACATGCTTTGGGATTACAATCAGCCACCACGCCCACCTATCTGGTTGTTAACTGATCCTTAAATCCTAGAGCAAAGAAGAGCAAATCTGGCCAGGTGCAGTGGCTCATGCCTGTAATCCCAACACTTTGGGAGGCTGAGGCAGGCAGATCACCTGAAGTCAGGAGTTCGAGACCAGACTGACCAACGTGAAGAAACCCATTCTACTAAAGATACAGAATTAGCCGGGCATGGTGGCGTGCACCTGTAATCCCAGCTACTCAGGAGATTGAGGCAGGAGAATCACTTGAGCCCAGGAGGCAGAGTTTGCAGTGAGCTAAGATTGTGCCACTGCACTTCAGCCTGGGCAACAAGAGTGAAACTCCGTCTCAAAAAAAAAAAAAAAGCTGGGCGCGGTGGCTCACGCCTGTAATCCCAGCACTTTGGGAGGCCGAGGCGGGTGGATCACGAGGTCAAGAGATCGAGACCATCCTAGTCAACGTGGTGAAACCCCGTCTCTACTAAAAATACAAAAATTAGCTGGGTATGGTGGCACGTGCCTATAGTCCCAGCTACTCGGGAGGCTGAGGTAGGAGAATTGCTTGAACCCAGGAGGCGGAGGTTGCGGTGAGCGGAGATCGCGCCACTGCACTCCAGCCTGGGTAACAAGAGCAAAACTCCATCTCAAAAAAAAAAAAGAACAAATCCAGGAAAGCACATCTTCAGACAGACCAAATGACTCATTGTTGGGTGTTGCCCAGAAAGCAAGCTGTTCAATTTCAAGGACTAGAGACTGGTTGTACCTTTTCGGGAGAAACTGGTTATCCCACTGATGGAATGCCTTAATGTAAAATTTCCCTAAAGCTTCAAGTTCCTCATTTGGAGTTTGTTTTAGGATTTTACTAACTCACAGAGAACAACCACATTTACGATGTGATACAGGGAGTAGCCTGGAAAGCACTTTTCTAACACTGCCTAGAACCCCATTTTAAGCAAGAGTTGAAACTAGGATGAAATAATTATCCTATCTGGGAAGGCTGGGTGTAGCGGCTCACGCCTGTAATCCCAGTGCTTTGAGAGGCTGAGGCAGAAGGATGGATGGAGGAGTTCAAGACCAGCTTGGACAACACAGTGAGACTCTGCCTCTTAAAAGAAAAAAAGGTAAAGGCACTTAAGATTTCATTCTCTTGTGAGGGGAGGAAAAACTAAGTTACAGTAAGGTTTATATAGACACTAGCCAAAATATGAACACTAGTTACAATTGAAAAAGCAGATTTTAGACCACTGTAAAACATAACAAGAATAGTCTGTACTGAATGTTTACATTTCCTTCAGTTGTATTTATTTTTTGAGACGGAGTTTCGCTCTTGTTGCCCAGGCTGGAGTGCAATGGCCCGATCTCAGCTCACTGCAACCTCTGCCTCCCGGGTTCAAGTGATTCTCCTGGCTCAGCCTCCCAAGTAGCTGGGATTACAGGAGCCTGCCACCACACCTGGCAAATGTTTTGTATTTTCAGTAGAGATGGGGTTTCATCATGTTGGCCAGGCTGGTCTTGAACTCCTGACCTCAGGTGATCCACCTGCCTCGGCCTCCCAAAGTGCAGAGATTACAGGCATGAGCCACTGCACCCGGCCTTACTTCAGTTTTAAAACCAGTTAAAATGTTCTATGTCCAACTGATGTTTTACTAATTTTTTTTTCCAATTAGAAGAGATGAATGGAAGGAGGAGTTAAAAATATAGTGGAGAGGGGTCGGTGTGGTGGTCATGTCTACAATCTAAGCACTTTGGGAGGCCAAGGTGGGTGGACTGCTTGAGCTCAGGAATTTGAGACCAGCCTTGGCAACAAAGTGAGACCTCATCTCTACGAAAATAAAAAAAATAAAAAATTAGCCACGTGTAGTGGCATATGTCTGCAGTCCCAGCTACTCCAAGCTGAAGATCCCATTAGCCTATAAATTCACGGTTATAATGAGCTATGACCATGCCGCTGCACTCTATCCTGGGGGACAGAGTGAGACCCTGTTGCTAAAATAAATAAAACAGTGGAAAATATTTTAATTTTTTTTTTTTTTTAAAGACGTGGTTTCACCATGTTGGTCAGGCTGGTCTTGAACTCCCGACCTCAGGTGATCCGCCCCGCCCGCCTTGGCCTCCCAGAGTGCTGGGATTACAGGCGTGAGCCACTGCACCCGGCTAATTCCTAATTTTTAATAATGTCTACATTGATAAACATAACATTAAAAATTTTTTTTTTTTTTTTGAGACGGAGTTTCGCTCTTGTTACCCAGGCTGGAGTGCAATGGCGCGATCTCGGCTCACCGTAACCTCTGCCTCCTGGGTTCAAGCAATTCTCCTGCCTCAGCCTCCCGAGTAGCTGGGACTACAGGCACGTGCCACCACGCCCAGCTAATTTTTGTATTTTTAGTAGAGACGGGGTTTCACCATGTTGACCAGGATGGTCTCGATCTCTCGACCTCGTGATCCACCCACCTCGGCCTCCCAAAGTGGCAGGATTACAGGCGTGAGCCACTGCACCCGGCTTAAAAAATTTTTTTTTAGAGATAGGGTCTCGCTTTTTGCCCAGGCTGGAGTGCAGTGGCATGATCACAGCTCACTGCAACCACAACCTCCTGGGCTCAAGCAGTCCTCTCACCTCAGCCTCCCAAGTAGCTGGGACTATAGGCACTTTGCCAGCATGCCTGGCTAATTTCTTATTCTGTTTTTTGAGATGAGGTCTCACTATACTGCCCAGGCTGATCTCAAACTCCTGGGTCAAGTGATCCTCCAGCTAAATGTGACATTATTAAATGTAAATATTACAGCATCAGTTCTGCCAGAATGCTGCTTTAAGTACAGCAAAATTCCAAACTCTAAAATTTTTTCTTGAACAAATTTTGATGCATCTTTGTTCTTATACAAATTTCTGACATACTACATATTAAAAATGGTCCACTCTTGATGGGCATTATATATTTTATTTAAAGACTTCAAAGTAAAAAAAAAAAAAAAAAAAAGTACAGAAATACACATTACATTATGATGACCACAGTAGTATTCTACACGACAAAAATAAAAACAGATTTATAAAGTAAATGTACCGGCACAGAACAAGCATTTATTTAACATCCAATCCAGGCTGCATATGCACAAAATGATCTGACCACATGCTTATGCAAAATAGGTTTTCTTAGAACACTAAAATTCCAACCATTCTGACTGTCCACTGCCTATTCCCCTGTTGAGTACTTTGAGTGAACTTCTTTTTTTTTTTTTTTTTTAAGACGGGGTTTCACCATGTTGGTCAAGCTGGTCTTGAACTCCCGACCTCAGGTGATCCGCCCGCCTTGGCCTCCAAAGTGCTTGGATTACAGGCGTGAGCCACCACGCCCGGCTTCTTGAGTGAACTTCTATAGAATACAAAAACAACTGGCATGGCACTTAAAGACTGCAAAAAACAGAACACAAAAACATTTATAATGCATTTCGGTATAAAATATACACCATAAATCTTATTAGTTAAAAAAAGATGTAAAAACAAAAGACCACCCTGAATAATGGTTAGAACGTCATGATAGAAAAATGCTCATCATTTTGTGCATTATTAATAGAAACTACTGAGAGGAAATTTGGGGGGGCTGGGAGGCATGTAGATACCTAACTTATTCTTTCAAATTTTGCTTTAAATTGTAGTAACTCACTGCTTACCCCTTCTCAACATGTTTTATCATGAATACTCTAATATTTAACCACAGGACAAACGTAGAATAACCTGAAGGAGCTGTTTCTCAAAGTGAGATGGAAAGCCCCCAAAGAAGCCTAAGGTGAGCCCCCTAGTTTGCATTTTAAACAAACTCCCTAGGTGATTATTTCACATTCCAAAATGTGAGAAGTAATGCCCTATGGGAAACAGCACCACTTAAAAGCAAGATCATAAACATATTTCTGACATGAGATACAGAATTCTAAGTTTATGATTTGAAGTGAAGACTGCTTTTTGTTTTAAAACAAGTTTCAGGTGTTAAGAGAAACTTAACATATTAAGTAAATGTGGGTGCATATGAACATTTTCCTTTGAGGTTTTCATTGCATTCAGACTTAAGTTATTTGAAGGAAAGAGAGTACATAGCTAGAAACTTTGGAAAAATGACATTTCCAATGAAATGTACCATCTACCCCCCCCCAAAAAAAGATAATTTATTAAATGCCTACACATTTTAAAACATTTGAAATTTAAACTAGATAACTTTCCTGAAATTAAGCTTTACTAAGATTAAAACATTTTAAGTAATTTAGATGATCATGGTTAAGTCCCTTTTCATTAAAAAAATATTTAAAATAACACAAGGATGCAATATTTGGCACCCCTTTAAATAATAAACTGCTAAACACTAATATTAATAAAAAATAATCCGAAGAACTCGGCCTCTGAAATGTATTCTACTATGTGTTACATGTGTTACCCAGTTAATACAAACTCACTTAAAGAGCTGAAACTGTGATGTGTGTGAGTGTATATGTGTGTCCTGAACATTTATTCATGCCTACTTTATTTTTCTCATTTCACAAATAAAGGGTCCAATCACATAGACAATGTGCTTTAGGGGAAGAAATAAGCATAATTAAGATACTCTACTTAAAAAATAAATAATTTTCCTGTAAACTAAATTATAAGGAAAAAATACTATACATTCTGCCTCCACTGAATACATGGAATGCTTTCATAAGTTCAGTAACGATAATGAGTACCTCATTTAAATCAAGTCACAAAAAGCAACTGTGGGGATTCACTCTCCAATAGGAAATAAAAATATTACCACTGTACTTTTCTGTATCTATTTTTTTTTTTTTTTTTTGAGATGGAGTTTCGCTCTTGTTACCCAGGCTGGAGTGCAATGGCACGATCTTGGCTCACTGCAACCTCCGCCTCCTGGGTTCAAGCAATTCTCCTGCCTTAGCCTCCCGAGTAGCTGGGACTACAGGCACGTGCCACCATGCCCAGTTAATTTTTGTATTTTTAGTAGAGACGGGGTTTCACCATGTTGACCAGGATGGTCTCGATCTCTTGACCTCGTGATCCACCCGCCTCGGCCTCCCAAAGTGCTGGGATTACAGGCGTGAGCCACCGCGCCCGGCCCTCTGTATCTATTTTAAACGTCTGTTTTTCTTCCTTTCTATATACTGAGTAATTTTCCATTCAACTGCATCCTTGGTCTTTTGCAGTACATACATTAACATTCCAGTTAATGTTTTCAATAAAAGGACAACAGGTTCAGGAGCTATCCCATTAATATATTGAAAAAAAAAAAAAGAAAAAAAATTACTTGTGCCAGTTTTGCAAAAACCAGTTAATGATTTGGAATCTGATTCATAATAAAAAGTGTCTGTTTTTTAATTCAAGAATTTCCCAATTCTTTTCTTTTCTTTTTTTTTTTTTTTTGAGACCAAGTCTCACTCACTCTGTCGCCCAGGCTGGAGTAATCTTGGCTCACTGCAAATTCCATCTCCTGGGTTCAAGCGATTTTCCTGCTTCAGCCTCCCGAGTAGCTGGGATTACAGGCATGTGCCACCATGCCCAGCTAATTTTTGTATTTTTAGTAGACAGGATTTCACCATGTTGGCAAGGCCGGTCTTGAGCTCCTGACCTCAAGTGATCCGCCTGCCTCAGCCTCTCAAAGTGCTGAGATTACAGGTGTGAGTCACTGCACCCAGCTGAATTTCCCAATTCTAAGCAAGCAGCATATTCTAATACCAATTTAATAACTGCTGCCTTAGAAAATCGGTAATTTATTTATCCAAGGCAAAGCATTACTTGTTAAAGTTTACACCTGAATTTTTAAACATAATGAACTCCAAAAGTAATAGGTAATATAAAAAGTTGTTGTATTTTATATTAATAGTTTATTTCAAAATTAAACCCTGAAATAACTTAAAACAGAATGACAAAAATCACGGGAGGTTTATGATGTAATCCCACTATGTGCCTTAATGCAACAGATACTTTATTTTTAAATGCAGTGGGTTTTTTTGTTTTTTTTTTTTCTTAAAGAAAGGATTTCATCACTTATCTGTAGGCCTTTTAAAAACTGAAAAACCGGCCGGGCATGGTGGCTCACGCCTGTAATCCAAGCACTTTGGAGGCCAAGGCGGGCAGATCACCTGAGGTCAGGAGTTCAAGACCAGCCTGACCAACATGGTGAAATCCTGTCTTTAAAAAAAAAAAAAAAAAACTGAAAAAACAGTTCAACTAAATTTTGACATGATTGTCTGAAAGCTAGTTTTAATTTTCTTCATAGTATAACAGATGTAATTCATTCATATACTCTATGAGAGAAGATACTGAGCGTTTTTTTTGTAGGTGGCAAATGTAAAATGGTTAATTGTATCCAGGCTGGTAGCAAGTTTATCCATGCATTAAATGGCAACATGAGTAGAATATGTGGTTGAAAAATGAGGATCAGACACATTCTTCTGCAGACATCAAAAGAGGATTGATATACTCAAAACCTTCAAATTCAGACTGATCAATCTTCCTCACAATGTCACTGTTGAAAGAAAAATAAATTTATTTTCATCATAATCAAGATTTCTTCAACCTTTAGATGGTAAAATAAGATTAAAAAACAAATAATTAGGTTAACTGTACTGGAAAAAAAAAAAAAAACTATAAATTCTTAGATTAATCCCCCAAATTTTCTAGACGAATCAAGAATAGAGTACTGAAAATTAAAAAAAAAAAAAAAAACCCCGATAATCCCACAAGCATGTTTAGAGACAAAAAGGAGTTCAAAACTGGGGACTGTAAATAAAAAAGGCACAAGTTGTGCTCACTTCGGCAGCACATATACTAAAATTGGAACGATATAGAGAAGATTAGCATGGCCCCTGCGCAAGGATGACACGCAAATTCGTGAAGCATTATTATTAAAAAAAAAACAAAAAAGGCACAAGTTGTCACAATTCCAGTTAATCTTAACTTTTGACCAGAACAACATTCTTAGTTATAGGTGAACATCCAGGTTTGAATTAGCATTCAATTTAGTAGTCACCTCAACCGCCAGATGTTAGATGGTGAGGCCCTGAAGTTAGCCAAAAGGAAAAGGCAATAGGAACAAGTACGCTGAGAGACCTGGAATAAGCAGAGAACACCACAGGGAAGTCATGGGTCACAGAGAGTGGAGAGGTTGGCATGTTGTTACACTGGGCTTCTAGTTTAACACACAGGAAGAGTGAGTAGCGCTATCAAATATTTAATACATAAATGTATACACCATACTAAGCAGCACAAAGTTACAGAGGATACACGAGGGGAGGTAATTCATACTAGAAGAGAAAGCAGTACTTGTTAAATTTTATACACAATAAGCTAAGTCCTGTTCTAACCACGGTTCTAAAGAAAGGGGTTTCTAGTTGGAGAAATCAAGGAAGGCAGTATTCATTCTGCAAACACTTAATGAATGGAATGATGAAAGACTGTGGTAGGTCTGGGGAAATGAAAGTAATTTACTTGGGCGGAGCACAGGAAAAGAAGTGTGTTAGATGGCAGATGATGCTGGAAGAAAAATAATGGCTACATAAAAGAAGCCAGTGATGTTTACACTGAGTTTCACCTTGATCCATCAAAGATCTGGTTGCATCTGAGGGGGCTCTGAAAGATGGGAAGATTTCAATGGTAAAAATGAAGGAGGGATATAGAGGAATGAGCAGGCAGAGGCAGAGATAATAATACTATCAGGGAATGGTGAGTAGCTAAGACCGATCAGAACAGCCTTTGTATTATGGTGAGAGCTACCGCTAGAGAGTCAGGCTGGAGCAGATGTAGGGAGGCCTTAAATGCTAGCCAAGAGGATAGATGTTACCTGATAAGCAATGAAAGAGTTACTGAAGGTTTCTGATTAAAGGGGTTCAAGAATTGGAGTGGTACTTCACAAGGCATACAGAAGAGGTTGCAAAGTGAAGGAGTAAAGATCACTTAAGAGGCCGATACAATACTCCAGGTATGACTTGAATGAGGCCTCAACTGGGGTGTGTCAATGGGAAAAGAACAAAAGGATCTGATATAAATGATGAAATAATGAAAACACAAAGACTTGGCAGCAGGTCTTATGTAATCTGTTAAGAAAAAGGAGGAGTCCACAGTCACTGACATCTGGAATCTGAACAAGAACATACTGTGGCACGGTAAGCAGAAATAGCAACAAAAAGAAGGAACTGATTGAGAACAATAGAAAGAGACCATAAAGGGTCATTACTTGGATTTTAGACTTCATATATTTGAGCTGCTTGGCTGACAAACTGGGGGACATTCTGTTTGTGGTTAAACAAACAGAAACGCAGCTCAGGAGATCTATCAGGGCAGGGGATAAGTGCTTCAGAAACCATCATGCATTTATTCTTCACAGCAACCTTATGAGGTAGGCAATTCAAGAACAGGCTCAGAGAAGTTATGCAATTCCTATCCAAGGTTACCCAGTTGGTAAGAGGTGGCATCGGGATTCAAACTCCTATCTTTTGATTAAATCCAGTGTTCCTTCTAATACATGATGCTGTTACAAATAATGATTTGGTATACATCTTTCTCCTCTAGCAGACAGTATGCTTTTAGGGAGATCAGACTGTCTTGATTGCCTTTGACTGTCTAGTATTTAGCATGACGCCTTCTGCTCAATAACCATTTGCATTTAACCGAGAGTCATTTAATTAGCTGGTATCTATGCTACAGGGCTGGCTGAAACCTCCAAGGTACAAACTGCATATAGCAAAGAGAAGGCTGTCATGAACAGAATCATGGAGCATCCTGGTCTCAAGGGGACAGGGAAAACACATGAGAGAAAAGTAGTCACAGAGATGAAACAGAACCAGATAGGCAGCGCCACCCAAGGCAAAGCCATGAAGACCAAATGCTTTACAGACATCAAGGGAGATGAGGACTGACCCCAAAATGCTTTACAATTTAGAAATTAAGAAATTGATTCAACCTTCAAAAGCTGGAGGACAAGTTCAGTTGTAAGGAGTTGAAGTGTTGGTAGCAAAAAAAAAAAAAAAATTCGAGACAATCAACATGTACTAGTCTGAAGAAGTTTGATTAGAAGTGCTTTGTATTTATTTTTGTTTTACCATGAGCATCTGTTAACTTTTTTTTTTTTTTTTTTTTTGAGGCTTGAAGATGAAATGAAAATGAGGAAAAACGTGGTTATGCAAAGAGGGGCTGTGAGTTAGGGGGAAAAATCAGAGCATCTGAGCATGGTTACACAGAGGGAAGCAAACTAGAAAAAATTAAATCAAAGAAGGTCCAATAACAAGATAACTGACTAAATGAAATCTTGGAGAAAACTAAGGAAACAGGTCTAGGAAAATAGAAGGAACACCCCTTGTCAAGGAGAGCCTTCCATGAGTAGGGAATGAGAAAATGCTGAGAAGAGTTAGAAAGCAATTCTGAGATGCAAGGTGGTCTGGGGACAGCTGGAAAGGATGCAAGGTCACCCCAGAGAGGTTATCAGTCCTTGCATCAAATTAAGGCAAGGTTAATCCATTAACAGTGATGGAGAAAGGAGTAGAACTGAAGGCTTCTGAAATGCAAAGACTAGAACAGGTGCTGGGAGGAATGTGGTAAGAAATAAGATAGAAGTAAAATGACTGCCAAACAATAAGGGCTTCCTTGAGATTAGAGAGAATGAATCTGTAACAACAGGTAAATAATCAAAATATCCCCCAATTATTCTAAACGATAGTTTTAAAAGATGCAGCATAAGCACAAAAAATATTTCAGATCACTGCTGGTTGGATTTAATAACTCAATGTAATTTCTTAAAAAAAAAAAAAAGCAATCTGTCAATACATATCAAGAGCTTTAAAATGTCCATACCCGCTGACCTAATTCCCTTTCTAGGAATCTATCTTAAGGCAATACTCAGGAACTCAGACAAAGACAGTCCTTGCCAAATGGGAAACAGTACAGCGCAGTAGAAAGAGCACAGGCCTTAGTCAGTCAGATTTAGGTTTCAATCCTGACTCTGCCACCTGATAGCTGTGTAACTTTGCTTAACCTCTCTGAGCCTCGGTTTCCTCATCTGTAAAACGAAGATGACAATAACTAGTTTACAAAGTTGTTGCAAAAATGAGAGATAATGCATGGTAAAGCAAAGGAGAAAATGATAGTTACTGTTTTTTTTTTTTTTTTGAGACGGAGTTTCGCTTTTGTTACCCAGGCTGGAGTGCAATGGCGCGATCTCGGCTCACCACAACCTCCGCCTCCTGGGTTCAAGCAATTCTCCTGCCTCAGCCTCCCGAGTAGCTGGGACTACAGGCACGTGCCACCATGCCCAGCTAATTTTTGTATTTTTAGTAGAGACGGGGTTTCACCATGTTGACCAGGATGGTCTCGATCTCTTGACCT